>ONZH01011768.1:0-292222 GCA_900303285.1 Rhinella marina | reverse complement strand
AAGCATGTGGCACTAGCATTAGGGGCACTGTGTGTGGCACTATACACAGAGGGCATATGGCACTGTATACAGAGGGCTCAGAGTATGTGGTACTATATACAGAGGTCACAGAGTATGTGGCACTACTATTGGGGGCCCTGTGTGTAGCATTAATGCTGCTGTTATATTCAGGGCACAGCATGTGGCACTAAGATGAGTTTGTGTCAGTATGCAGAGTGCCAATGTGTTGGTAAAGCGTGAAGCTGAAGAGATCTTCTCAGCAAAATCTGCAGAGCTGAATTGTGGACGGGAGAAGTCTTCATGGTGGTCTGAACCAGATGGGGAAGAACTCAGGAGGAGACGCCACCTGTAAGTCACTAAATAGAAATGATTATTTTGCTACTGACTGTGTATGATGAGTACTGTAGTCACCTGGATGATCTACAGCTGATGATGGGTGGTAGCATGCTGTTTTGCGCAACAACAACTCCCAGCATCTCTTTACACTTGTTCAGGCCATACTGGGAGGTGTAGTTTCACACCGTACAAGGTCATATGACGAGGGCTGACCTGACTACTCAGATGGTATCTGTACTGAACTATTAAAATCCGGTGATGTATTTATGTAGAGAACTTGGTTCTGGTGCCGTATTTATGTCGAGAATTTGGTTCTGGTGCTCTATTTATGTAGAGAATTTGGTTCTGGTGCTGTATTTATGTAGAGAACTTGGTTACGGTGCTGTATTTATGTAGAGAACTTGATTCTGGTGCTGTATTTGTGTAGAGACCTTGGTTCTGGTGCTGTATTTATGTAGAGAACTTGGTTACGGTGCTGTATTTATGTAGAGAACTTGGTTCTGGTGCTGTATTTGTGTAGAGACCTTGGTTGTGGTGCTGTATTTATGTAGAGAAATTGGTTCTAGTAACATAGTAACATAGTAACATAGTTTGTAAGGCCGAAAAAAGACATCTGTCCATCCAGTTCAGCCTGTTTTCCTACAAGTTGATCCAGGGGAAGGCAAAAAAAACCCTGTGAGGTAGAAGCCAGTTTTCCTCACTTTAGGGGGAAAAATTCCTTCCCGACTCCAGTCAGGCAATCAGAATAACTCCCTGGATCAACGACCCATCTCTAGTAACTATAACCTGTAATATTATTACCCTCCAGAAATACATCCAGGACCTTCTTGAACTCTCTTAGTGAACCTACCATCACCACCTCCTCAGGCAGAGAGTTCCATAGTCTCACTGCTCTTACCGTAAAGAATCCTCTTCTATGTTTATGTACAAACCTTCTTTCCTCCAGACGCAGAGGATGTCCCCTCGTCACAGTCACAGTCCTGGGGATAAATAGATGATGGGAGAGATCTCTGTACTGACCTCTGATATATTTATACATAGTTATTAGATCTCCCCTCAGTCGTCTTTTTTCTAAAGTGAATAACCCTAATTTTGATAATCTTTCTGGGTACTGTAGTCCCCCCATTCCAGTTATTACTTTAGTTGCCCTCCTCTGAACCCTCTCCAGCTCTGCTATGTCTGCCTTGTTCACAGGAGCCCAGAACTGTACACAGTACTCCATATGTGGTCTGACTAGTGATTTGTAAAGTGGCAGGACTATGTTCTCATCACGGGTATCTATGCCTCTTTTGATGCAACCCATTATCTTATTGGCCTTGGCAGCAGCTGTCTGACACTGGTTTCTGCAGCTTAGTTTGCTGTTCACTAAAATTCCTAGGTCCTTTTCCATGTCAGAGTTACCCAATGCTTTACCATTTAGTATGTACTGGTGACTTGCAGTATTCCTTCCCATATGCATAACCTTACATTTGTCAGTGTTAAACCTCATCTGCCACTTTTCTGCCCAAGCCTCCAGTCTATCCAGATCCTGCTGTAGCAGTGCACTGTCCTCCTCTGTGTTAATTACTTTACACAGTTTAGTGTCATCTGCAAAAATTGATATTTTACTGTGCAAGCGTTCTACAAGATCATTAATAAATATATTGAAGAGAATAGGACCCAATACAGACCCCTGTGGTACCCCACTAGTGACAGTGACCCAATCTGAGTATGTACCGTTAATAACCACCCTCTGTTTTCTATCACTAAGCCAGTTACTTACCCACATACAGACATTTTCTCCCAGGCCAAGCATTCTCATTTTGTATACTAACCTTTTATGTGGTACCGTGTCAAACGCTTTGGAGAAGTCCAAATATACGACATCCATTGAGTCACCGCGGTCAAGTCTAGAACTTACCTCCTCATAGAAACTGATTAAATTGGTTTGACATGACCGATCCCTCATGAAGCCATGCTGATATGGAGTTATTTGCTTATTTTCATTGAGGTACTCCAAGATAGCATCTCTCAGAAAACCTTCAAACAGTTTACCCACAACAGAAGTTAAACTTACCGGCCTATAGTTTCCAGGCTCTGTTTTTGGACCCTTTTTGAATATTGGCACCACATTTGCTATGCGCCAATCCTGTGGAACACTCCCCGTCAGTATAGAGTCCTTAAATATCAGAAATAAGGGTCTGTCGATTACATTACTTAATTCTCTTAGGATACGGGGGTGTATGCCATCCGGTCCTGGTGATTTGTCTATTTTAATATTTTTAAGACGTTGCTGCACCTCTTCCTGGGTCAGAGAGGACACTTTTAAAGGGGAATTTACTTTTATACTCTGCATTTCATCTGACATTTTATTTTCTTCAGTGAATACAGTGGAGAAAAAGTTATTTAGTAGCTTCGCTTTCTCCTCATCGCTCTCTGCTACTCCCCCCTCATTACTCTGTAAGGGGCCGACACCTTCAGGTTTATACTTTTTAGTATTTATATAATTGAAGAACATTTTAGGGTTAGTTTTACTCTCTTTGGCGATTAATCTCTCGGTCTCTAGTTTGGCTGTTTTTATGTGTCTTTTACATATTCTATTTTTTTCCTTATAGTTTTTCAATGCTTCCTCACTCCCCTCCTGTTTTAGTGATTTAAATGCTTTCTTTTTGTCATTTATTGCTTGTGCTAGTGCTGTATTTATGTAGAGAACTTGGTTCCGGTGATGTATTTATGTAGAGAACTTGGTTCTGGTGCTGTATTTATGTAGAGAATTTGGTTCTGGTGCTGTATTTGTGTAGAGACCTTGGTTCTGGTGCTGTATTCTTGTAGAGAACTTGGTTCTGGTGCTGTATTTATGTAGAGAACTTGGTTCTGGTGATGTATTTATGAAGAGAACTTGGTTCTGGTGCTGTATTTATGTAGAGAATTTGGTTCTGGTGCTCTATGTAGAGAATTTGGTTCTGGTGCTGTATTTATGTAGAGAACTTGGTTCTGGTGCTGCATTTGTGTAGAGAACTTGGTTCTGGTGATGTATTTATGTAGAGAACTTGGTTCTGGTGCTGTATTTATGTCATGATCTTGGTTCTGTTTCTGTATTTATGTAATGAACTTGGTCCCGGTGCTATATTTATGTAGTGAACTTGGTTCTGGTGCTATATTTATATAGAGAACTTGGTTCCGGTGATGTATTTATGTAGAGAACTTGGTTCTGGTGCTGTATTTATGTAGAGGACTTGGTTCTGGTGCAGAATTTATGTAGAGAACATGGTTCTGGTGATGTATTTATGTAGAGAACTTGGTTCTGGTGCTGTATTTATGTAGAGAACTTGGTTCTGGTGCTGTATTTGTGTAGAGAACTTGGTTCTGGTGCTGTATTTATGTAGAGAACTTGGTTCTGGTGATGTATTTGTGTAGAGAACTTGGTTCTGGTGATGTATTTATGTAGAGAACTTGGTTCTGGTGCTGTATTCATGTCATGAGCTTGGTTCTGGTTCTGTATTTATGTAGTGAACTTGGTTCTGGTGCTGTATTTATGTAGTGAACTTGGTTCTGGTGCTGTATTTATGTAGAGAACTTGATTCTGGTGCTGTATTTATGTAGAGAACTTGATTCTGGTGCAGTATTTATGTAGTGAACTTGGTTCTGGTGCTGTATATATATAGTGAGATTGGTTCTGGTTCTGTATTTGACTTATGGGTTTTGTTATGGTGCTATATTTCTTGTTGATTTTGTTACTGTATTTGACATATGGGCCTGGTTCTGGTGCTGTATTCATCCAGTGAACATGGTTCTGGTGCTGTGTTTGACTTATAGATTTGGTTCTGGTGCTGTGTGTATGTAGTGATCTTGGTTCTTCTCTGTATTTGTGTGTTAAACATATATCTGATGCTATATGTCTAATACTATCCATCCACATTTTTGCTTGGGTCACTGTCACAGATTCTGTCAAAAAGACCGTACAGAAAAGTTCTGCATGCAAGACCTTTTTGTCCGATAAAGGAGCAGCTTCCTGAGCAGACCCCATTATAGTTAATGGAGTCTCTTCAGCTCAGGAGTTGGTAAATCTGGTCCCTCTAATGACCATGCTGTTGCTACGGACTCAGCCATGTGATGTATCTGGGATCTGACATGAAAACAAAACCAGCTGCCGCCTTTTAACGATTTAAAGCCCTTTTACCTCTACCGCCTTTATGGTAGGCGGAGTTAAACAGGTTAAGGGTGGGCCGCTACACATGGGCCAATGCTGTGTGCTTGCCCCAGGCCAAAATTTGTCAGCCAGCCCCTGGACCACAGCCATGCGGACCAATTTGATGCAGTGTGTAGCGTATGGTCTGAGCACTGACAGGCTGACCCCCCACCCCTTTAACCTCTGCAGCAATGTTGGCAGCACTCATACGTCTATTTTGAAAAGACAACCTCTGGATATGATGCTGAGCACGTGCACTCAACATCTTTGGTCGATCACGTCAAGGCCTGTTCTAAGTTGAACCTGTCTTGTTAAATCTCTATATGGTCTTGGCCACCGTGCTGCACCCCCATTTCAGGGTGTTAGCAATTGTCTTATAGCCTAGGCCATCTTTATGTACAGCAACAATTTTTTTTCAGATCCTCAGAAAGTTCTTTGCCATGAGTAAGGCTAAACCTAAACACAAAAAAAATCCTCAATGCAGATTTTTTACATTGAGGATTTGTTTGTGTCATGTGACCATAGATCATGAGTGAAGCGCTTACTATTACTCTCCACTCCGTGGTCACCCGCCGGCCCGCACCACGCTGCACTGTCCTCCTGACGCATGAACAAGACATAGTGCACGTAAGCGTACACTATGACCTGATGCTGTGTGACGTCAGGACGATAGTGCAGTGGGCAGAGAAGAAGATGGAAGAGCTGTGGAGTGGTGCCCCTACAGGATTTTATTTCACTGGCGCTGGGGACATGACTAGGAGGGGGAGATGGTGGCACTGGGGGGCAGCTTGTGGCACTGTGGGGCAGCTGATGGCACTGGGGGGCAAGCTGATTGCACTGGGGGAACCTGATGGCACTGGGGGGCAGATGGTGGCACTGGGGGGCAGGCTGATTGCACGCTGGCCACGTCATGTGACCCATCTATTGGGCCTATTTAAACAGGCAACTTGCTGGCCACAGGTTGCCTGTGATTGGTCTTCTATACCTCACCAGTGTGTTACTTGATTGCGACTTCTGTTTATTGACCCGGCTTGTATTTGACCTCGTTCTTGTGATTCCCTTTGTACTACGCGACCTCTTGGCTCCTGACCTCGGCTTGAACTTGACTTTGTCCATGCGTTATTCCTTGTATCTTCGCGACCTCCTGGCTTCTGAACTAGGCTTGTATTTGACTTTGACCCTGTGTTTTCCCTGTGCTCTGACATGACCTCCTGGCTCTTGACCTCGGCTTTGTAATATTCTTGTGTCCATGTGTTCTGTCTTTGTTGTTTTCTCCCGTTGTTCCCCTCCCTGTAAGCCCCTGCACATACATAAGCTATGGACCACCGTCCAGTTGCGCACCGTCAGTTAGGACGGACTGTGCAAGTAGGTAGGGACAGTGGTGTGGGGTGGAGCTCAGGGCTGCACTATTCCCTACCTGTACCGTGACAAAAATGTTCTTTTAATTAGTTTTTTGTTATTAGAGTACTTGATTAATCTTTGGATTAATCAATAGAATACTCGATTACAAAAATAGTCGATAGCTGCAGTCCTAGCTATGAGGTGCCATGTTGAACTTCCAGTGACTAGTATGAGAAAGTGTGAGAGCGATAACACCAAATTTAACACACCTGCTCCCAATTCACACCCGAGACCTTGTAACACTAATGAGTCACATGACACCAGGGAGGGAAAATGGCTAATTGGATACAATTTGGCCACTTTCACTTAGGGGTGTACTCACTTTTGTTGCCAGTGGTTTAGACATTAATGGCTATGTGTTAAGTTGTTTTGAGGGCACACCAAATTTACACTGTCAAACGAGCTGTACGCTGACTACTTTACATTGTATCAAAGTGTCATATCTTCAGTGTTGTCCCATGAAAAGATAGAATAAAATATCTACAAAAATGTGAGGGGTGTACTCACTTTTGTGAGATACTATAGATCCCACAGTCTGACTTTATATGCTGCCAGCTGCCATGGGAGGTTGGGGAAGCTGCTGAGCAAGTCAGGAACCCTGTAACCAGAAAGTTTGGAAATTGAGTCGCTTGCATATTTGACACACCTCTAATACAATTTTTTATCATGTAAATTTTTAGTATGGCAAATGCTACCATTTTTTGATATTAGACTGATTTGTGTGTTTATTGGGATTTATGTCTCAGTTTGTGGATGAGAAGGGGTGCATGTTGCCAAATCACAGTATAAAAAATATTATGGCATGTTATGAAATGATTACCAAAATTGTAATTCTTTATTATTCTTTGGTAACACCTGAGAGGTAAACACTCATCACAGAGCTCTTTTCTACCAAGTTGTTTAATGGTATACCAATTTATCTTGAGGATTGTAATAAACCAACAGCTATGACAATAGATAACAGTCTTTTAGATACAATGAAGTAGACATGAGGATGCATAGGTAATTCTTGATAAGATGTTGATGGGCCCCATTTCCTAATGGGCTACTGTTCACCTCTGGTAAATTCCTTGCCCAGTCTGGATTCTGCACTTGTCACGAACCAGCAGGTGTGAACCCACTGTGCCTCGTGCCCTACCTCCTCTAAGGGCGTTGTCTAAGTAAACCCCTCGATCTTCACAATACCCCTGATGGTGGGGATAGACTTTCCGAGGGGGACACCAGATCGCTACCTCTTGAGGAGGGTTGGAACACGAGGCAGCTGGTCCAGGCGACCAGGAGGTAACTGGGCAAGGCACCAGAGGTACAGAGTAGTCAGAAGGCTGAGTCGTTACCAGGAGCAACAATGCAGGACCGAAGGATGAGGCAGAGGCGAAGTCAGACAGGCAATGGGTCAGGGCAGGAGGCACTGGTACAAGTCAGGCAATCCGGATCGGCAACAAGAGAGTCAATGCAGGCAGGCAGGGATCAGGCGGGTAGCGGAGTCCAGTAACACAAGCAGGAGTCAGGAACACAAACAGGAACAATAGCAACCAAAGGCAAGGCACAAGGACCTTGACACTGAGGCATCTGGGCAGAGGGCTGAGCCACTTATATATGAGCAGGTGAACCAGAGTTGGTCGACGAAGTCACATGATCCAACCCACATGATCCAACATGCGCCGCCCCAGAGGGAGTGATGCAAGGAACAAGCAGCAGGGTTAAATGGAAACTGTGGAGCGGATCCTGAAACAGCACTACACAGACAGAGCCCAGAACTGCAGAAGTGGAATGAGAAGTATAGGCAGCAGATCACCGCTGAACACGGCTCCCAGGACAGCGGTGGTAAGCAGGAGAACAGCGGCACACAGCAGCCGCTGTTACAGCACTCTTAGGTGCCTAACATTCCTATCCTGTCTGGGCCTGTAACTGAATATTTGTGAAGCACACTTTTAACAGTAAGTGTCAATTATATTTAACAAGAATATATACATCAAGTATACAGAGAGAGAGAGCGGGAATGTGTGAAACTTGTACTGTTTAGAATCAATAACCTAAAATAAAAACAGTAGTAGTATTCAATAATCGCTTAAATCAGTAGAAAACACAATAAGGCTACTTTCACACTAGCATTAATATTTTCCAGCATTGAGATCCGTCATAGGGTCTCAATACCGGAAAAAAACGCTTCAGTTTTGTCCCCATTCATTGACAATTGGGATAAAACATAACTAAATAGAAAGGAATGCTTCAAAATGCATTCCGTTCTCATACCGGAGAGCAAACCGCGGCATGCTGAGATTTGCTTTCTATCCTGGGATGCGGAGCAAGACTGATCCGTCATGACCCACAGTGGAAGTCAATGGGGACAGATCTGTTTTCTCTGACAGAATCTGACAACGGATCCGTCCCCCATTGACTTTCAATAGAGTTCATAACGGAGCCGTCCTTGCTATGTTAAAGATAATACAACCAGATCCGTTCATAACAGATGCAGGTGGTTGTATTAACAGTAACTGAAGCGTTTTTGCTGAACCCTGCCGAATCCAGCAAAAATGCTAGTGCCAAAGTAGCCTAAGGCAGATTTCATTTCAGTGGGAGCAGTGCTAATGCTCCATTCACTACGTCAAGGGAGATTCAGACCTCACCAATCGCATACGGATGGCTTTTCCTGAGGATAAGCTATCAATATAAAAATCTTGAACAACTTCTTTAAAGAGGCTTTCTGGTAAAAAAAATAAATAAATAAAAAATACTTTTTAACAAGTTCCTGCAGCATGACTTCAGTGGTGATGTGGCAACAAGCAGCATGCACTACTGAAACACTCATTGGCTGGATGTAAACATTGCCCCGACAGGAAGATGGAGTGAGCAGAGGGAGTGTGGAGGACCGGAGCGGTATGGAACAGGTAAGTATGTATCTTCTGTTTCAGGGATCACGCTGCATGAACTTGTTAAAAAATTATGTTTTACAAAAAAAGCCCTTTAAATGGGTTCTCCGAGCTGTTAATATTGATGACGTATGCTCAGGATAGGTCATCAATATCAGATCGGCGGGGGATTAGCTTTTTGAAGAGAAGGCGCTCGCCGTGTCAGCGCTGCCTCCTCTTCATTGTTTACCTGCTCACCGTCGCATCTGCAGAGGTAAGCAGGTGTAGTTACACCCAAGCCATCCCATTCATTTCAATGGGACGGACTAGAAGTGAATAGGAATGAGCCGTCCCATTGAAATGAATGGGAGGGCTTGGGTATAATTACACCTGCTAACCGCTGCAGATGCGATGGTGAGCAGGTAAACAATGAAGAAGAGGCACCGCTGGCACGGCATGCGCCTTCTCTTCTGTTTCAATCATTTTTATTGACTTTTTCAAAATAGTAAAATACAGTACATAAGCATGTACGGAAGAATATTCAGTATTTTAACATATATCACATACATGTAATAATATACAATATAAAGAAAGAACTCAGGACCATCCACAAGCTAGAGCTTAATACTATAAGAGATTTCAATGTTTACATGAAGGGTGAGTAGTCCACAGATGCCAAATCTTATCTACCTTACGGTTATTGAGGACCCAGTAGGAAAGTATTTTTTCATAAGTATGAGTAGTGTTTAGTACCTCTATTAACTCAGCTAGGCTTGGGGGATTCGGCTCTTTCCAGTGTCGCACTACCACCAGTTTAGCGATCATTAAGACTCATCTGTATACGTCTGACCCAGCTCTTTCTCCCATGACACAATGGGAGTAGTTTTTACAGAGGCATCTGCTTGTAGTAAGATATCATAGAGGGGTCTCATGATTTTAACTCTGGGAGTAGTCAGTTTGAGAAGGGTCATAGCATTGTTGTGAAAGACTGGTGGGTTCTTAACAATAGATGAGATAAGATGCCTAACCCGAAGGTATTAATAAAAGTCATTATGTGGAACTCCATATGTTCTATGGAGATACATAAAGGACCACAGAGAGTTTTGAGAGTACAGCTGTTGAACAGAATGAATCCCTCTGCTAGTCCAGGAGGGCAAAGAGACGTTGTCTAGTAATAGTTCTAGGGATTCTAGTGGGGCTGACACAATGCATTCTGTCGATGGTTCACCCACTGTAGTGTGAAATTTGCACCAAATATCTATAGAGTGACATACAATGGGTGCTTCTCCACGGGACATATGTGTGTCCAAACGAGAACCCATTAGCAGTGCCTTAAGATTCTGGGTTGGGGTTGTGCTTTGTTCCAAGTGAAGTCAATGTTTGTCCGTGGTTCGAGCCCACCAATCTCTCAAGATAGAGATGTTAGTAGCCACATAATAATGGTACAGACTTGGTAGTCCCTTCCCCTTATTCCGAATCATAAAAGAATGCGAGATTCTCGGTTTCCCATTACCCCAGATGAATTTATTCAGAAGCTGTCGAGCCTTTTGGAAGAAACTGGTTGGTAGAGGCAATGGGAGAGTCCGAAATACATACAGCACTTTAGGAACAGTGAACATTTGGAAAGAGGCTATCCTTCCTACCCAGGATATGTCGTGTTTGGAGAACATAGCTAAGTCTTGTTCGATGATTTTCAAAAGTGGTTCATAATTATAAGAATAAAGCATAGACCGATGTTTAGCAAGGTGGATGCCCAAATACTGTATCTTATTGTCCTGCCAATCCAGTGGATAGGAGGATTTCATTAATTGTAAGGTGTCGTGAGGGAGATTCAGGGGCTGTACCTGGGATTTTGAGACATTGATTTTATAATAGGATAGAGATCCACACTGGGATATAATGTCTAGGGCTCTTTGTAAGGAGTTATGTGGATTAGATAAGGTAAGGATGATGTCATCCGCATATAAAGATATAAGGTGTTGTCTGTCTCCCACCGTAATGCCTTTAATGCCATCATCCAGTCGCAAATGTTGAGCTAAAGGCTCTATAGTGAGCACAAAAATCAATGGAGATAAAGGGCACCCCTGTCGCGTCCCATTTCAGATTTGAAAGGGCTCCAAAAGTGCGCCATTCGAAAAGACTCTTGCGGTCGGATTGCTATATAAATTCTTGATGGCTGTAAGTATCGAGTCCCGAAAACCCATATGGTGCAGGACCGAGAAGGCGAAAGACCAATTGATGCGGTCAAACGCTTTCTCCGCGTCCAGTGCAACCGTCAGTGTCGGGATCCCCCTCGCCCCCACGTAATCTAGAAGGTTCAGGACTCTCCTAGTATTGTCAAAAGCTTGACATCCCATAACAAATCCAGTTTGATCATACTTTACTAGCGATGGGACTGCCAATGACATTCTGGATGCCAGTATTTTTGCGTATAATTTAAAATCCACATTTAATAAGGATGTTGGTCTAAAATTCTGTGGGGCATCTGAGGGTTTACCCGGCTTAGGCTACTTTCACACTAGCGTTATGGAATTCCGGTATTGAGCTCCGTCATAGGGGCTCAATACCGGAATAAAACGCTTCAGTTTTGTCCCCATTCATTGTCAATGGGGGCAAAACTGAACTGAAGACAACGTAATGTTCCTGAAAGCATTCCGTTCCGTCTTCAGACCGGAGAGCAAACCGCAACATGCTGCGGTTTGCTCTCCGTACTAGTTATCCACACCTAAACGGATCTGGAATGACCCCTAATGCAAGTCAATGGGGACGGATCCGTTTGGTGTGGACACACTTGTAAACGGATCCGTCCTCCATTGACTTTCAATAGAGGTTATTCCGGATCCGTTTAAAAGATGCTAAAGATAATACAACCGGATCCGGAATTACGGATCCACAAGTAGTATATTCGTACTAACGCTAGTGTGCAAGTAGCCTAGGCAGTGTAACAATGAGCACAGACAGCATCTCTTGAGGGAAAGGGACTCCCAGCGCAGCTTGCTGGAATACTGATTCAAGACAAGGGGTGAGCAGGGCAGAAAACTGCTTATAGAACTCACTAGAAATCCCGTCTGGGCCCGGAGATTTCCCAGAGGGTAGTAATTTAATATTCCTAAGTATTTCCAAGAAAGTGATGGGGGTACAGAGAGCAGTTAACTGTTCATCAGAAAGGGTTGACAACTGTGCTTTGCATAAGAAATCCTGTATCAGGGCATCTAAATTGTCTAAGGGGGGTTTGGAGTCTCCTATATTGTAAAGCGCATGATAATATTCTTTGAATTGGGTAGCTATGTCCCTAGGATCCGTAAGGCAGACTCCCGTGGAAGGATATGCAATAAAGAGAATTCTGGTTCGAGTATGTTGGGTTTTCAGTTTTGCGGCTAGGAGTTTACCTGCATTATTACCCTGAGCATAGAATTTTTTTTAAAGGGTTTCTGTCACCAGTTTTGGGCATATAAAACAGGATGACATTTGCAATGTGCAAATGTCACCTGATGCCCAAACTGGTGATGATTTTTTTACTGGTGCCCCCGTTTTTGAAATAAATCATCTTTTGTTGTATGCAAATGAAGCTTACTAGGTGCAAGGGGCGGTTACCTCGCACCTAGTAAGCTCCGTTTGCCCACCCGCGGTCACGCCTACCTTCACTTGATTGACAGGGCCAGGCAGCTTGTTGGATCCTCTGCCGGCCCTGTGCTCCATTCAAATCCCGCGCCTGCGCCCTGCGGAATAAAAGCGGCGCAGGCGCAGTGAGCGGCGCTGGCCGCCGGGCTCCCGGCTACCTCACTGCGCCTGCGCCGATGACGTCATGTGTACTCTGACGTCATCGGCGCAGGCGCAGTGAGGTAGCCGGGAGCCCGGCGGCCAGCGCCGCTCACTGCGCCTGCGCCGCTTTTATTCCGCAGGGCGCAGGCGCGGGATTTGAATGGAGCACAGGGCCGGCAGAGGATCCAACAAGCTGCCTGGCCCTGTCAATCAAGTGAAGGTAGGCGTGACCGCGGGTGGGCAAACGGAGCTTACTAGGTGCGAGGTAACCGCCCCTTGCACCTAGTAAGCTTCATTTGCATACAACAAAAGATGATTTATTTCAAAAACGGGGGCACCAGTAAAAAAATCATCACCAGTTTGGGCATCAGGTGACATTTGCACATTGCAAATGTCATCCTGTTTTATATGCCCAAAACTGGTGACAGAAACCCTTTAACTAAGGTGCGCTCGTAGTCCCGCAATAGTAAGTTTCTTAATTGATTGCGGATGTCTATTATAGACTACGAAACAGTATCAGATGGGGTCTGCTTATTTATTTTCTCTAGTTTGTCCAATTCGGATAATAATATGGTTTGCTTACACCCTCTGGCTATTTTATCTTTATGGCTGATTTTCATTAAAATCCCACGTATATATGCTTTATAAGCATGCCATTCATAGTACACATGAGACGCTGTCCCCGTATTATGTTTAAAAAATTCTGCTGTAGCCTGTTCTATTTCTTTCCTATAAACAGAGTGACCTAAGAAGAAGGTGTTGTTTCTCCATATCTTGTCTGGATTATTGTCAGGTCCATCTTGTATAGTTACCGTGATGCCAGCATGATCTGACCATTTAATAAGATCAATACTAGACATGCAGCTTTTATACAATAACATTCGATCTACGAGAAAGAAGTCGATACGGGAGTATGATTTGTGACTCTCCGAAAAAAAAGGTGAAATCCCTCTCTGTGCTATGCTGTATTCGCCATACTTAAAAGAGTTCTTCAGAGTGAACGAGGAAAATAGACCATTGTCAACCTGTCTATTAGTGTTGCTCGTGTCAAAAGAAATATCTAGGAAAGTGTTGAAGTCAGCGCACAAAAGTAAGTGGCCTTGTTTAACTTTGTTAATCCTTCTCATTAGCTTGTGGAGAAATTAGATTTGTCTGCGATTAGGAGCATACAGGTTGACAATAGTGTATGTGATATCATTCAGGGAGCATACCAAAATGACATAACGACCCTACTGTTCTCGTAATCTGGTTAAAAGCTACCGTATTTTTACCGTATCAAAACACCCCTAGTCTTCTTTTCAGAATGTGACTGAATAATCACCAGGAAGGAGTAATGTCTCAGTCTATGGGTATCTTTTTCTAAGATATGTGTCTCCTGTGCACATAGGACGTCTGCATGATGCTGCAACGCCTCTTTCCACATACAGTATATTTTCTCTTCTGTGGACAATTAAGGCCCTTCACATTAAGTGATACAAATTGAAGCTTTATTGTACCAAAAGGAAAATGCTGAGAAGTGCGGCTCAGAATGGTCAGTATACAGACAAAGAAACATATCAAACCAGTTAAACAGTGTGAACAAAACTGTACTGAGTATCAATAAAACTAGAGTCCCAAGTACGAGAGGGTATAGAAAGAAAGGGAACGGATCACAACTCATGGCTGTTAGATTACTCGCGGGGTTTTCAGTCCCAATGTAATACCAGAAGGAGGATCACTTTATTGTTCTCTGCACCAGATGATCTGGACGATGCCTTCAATGTTCAGACCGGAGGATATGGTGTAATCGAGGTCCTTCTGCGGTGTTCATTTTCTCGATGCGGCTTCCCAGGGTGGGTTGGCTCCATCAAAGTCGGTTTCAAGTTCCACGAAAGCAGTAGTTTTCTACCTTCCTCCAAGGATTTAACAGTGTAGGTGTCACCCTTTGTTATCAGGATTTTTACGGGATACCCCCATCTATATGGAATGTTATTCTGCCTCAATGTTGTAGTTATAGGAGCCAGAACTTTCCTTTGACGGAGAGTGGTAGCGGACAGGTCCGTGAAGAGCTTAACGGTCTGGAAAGGATCCTGCAAAACTGGTAGGTTCCGAGCAGCTGATAATATGGCCTCTTTAACGTGGAAAAAATTAACTCTGGCCAATGTGTCCCTGGGTACTGTCTCCTCCAGATACGCAGGTCTAGGGACCTTATGGGCCTGGTCAATTATCACATCTTGAGCTGACAGGGTAGGTATCAGTGTTAGGAACAGCTTTTGTATATAAGAGGTCATATTAGATTGAGGAACTGACTCAGGGATGCCTCTATATCTAGGTCAGCCAGCTTGGACTTTACTCGTTCCAGCTCATCTGCCAGATCATTATGGGCGTCAATGATAGTATTGTGCGACTCCATATATTCCCCCATTTTTGTTTCAATATGTGTCACTCTAACATCAAGAGCTTGTACTGAGGCTGATATGGGTGACAATAGGGTAGTAATATCTTCATGGAGGGATGTTTTCAAGGCTAATAACATGCATTTTAAGGAATGTTCAGACAGAGGGGTATGAGATGCAGGCAGGGCCAGTAAAGCATTTGTCAACTGCTTCTGTGACTCCTCTTCTGAGGAGGATGCCTCTTCTGTAAAATCAGTGCCCTGTGTGACTTCAGGGTGCCTTACGGTTGTGGTGGGGAGATCTATCTTGGGCCCCCGTGCTGTTGGTGCCTTAGGATTATGGTTATGACGCGCCTCATGCTCCGCTCCATGTATCATGGAGGCAGAGCTAGCAGGAAGGTGTCTGGTGGCCTGCGCCCTTTCTAGTGGCTGTATATAGTGCTCTGCACTCACCGCTGGCAGCTGCTGTGGAGAGGAGGTGAGGCTGGCTTGTTCCGGCGGGGCAGGAGAGGCGCGAGTTGGAGGACACGCGGCGCCGCCATCTTTGCTGCGCTCTGGCTCAAAGAACTGCCGGAGGTCTGTGTCAGGTCTCTGAAGGGTTCTGCGGGTCTTCCCCATGTCCACTGACAGCAGGTAAGATGCTGACGTTCATACCGCTTTTGTGAGCCAGATAAGGTGTGAGGATTAGCCGATCTTGCTGCTAAACTTGTCGCTGGGTGTAGGAGCTCAGGAGCTATGCGTCCATCTTCCTCCGGTACCTGGTCACGCCCCCCATGCGCCTTCTCTTCAAACAGCTGTGGGTCCGGCACCCCCGCCGATCTGATATTGATGACCTATTCTGACGATAGGTCATCAATAAAAATAACTTGGACAACCCCTTTAAAGCTCAGTTCACACGGCAGTGTTTGGGCAGTGATTTCAGTGATTATGAGCCAAAAACAGGGGTAGGTCAAAAACAAAGAACAGGTGCAAATATTTCAATTATACATCACTCTTGTTTCTAACAGTAACTGATTGAAATCACTGGCATAACTGACATGTGAATTAAGACTTAAAGGGCTTTTCCTGTAAAAAAAAAAAAAAATTTGCCGCATTCCTGCAGCATGGCCACTGTTGGGAACATTTTTTTTCTAAAAGAATAAAATACACAGTGACAATAAGTAACTAAAAGTAAAGCGATAGAGCCTTAAGTGCAGTAGTAAAATGATGGCTATGCATCCTAACATCCTACATATTGCAGTTCACACAGGCAGGTCTGAAGCTTATTGATAAATCATGAGTAATGAATCAAAAGTATTAGACTGAAGCTTTCCAAATACACATATATAACCAACACAAACATATTGGTCTGAGGCTCAACAAATACTTAATTGGAATGAGTGAAATCTGTTACAGATGGTGGATATGGACTGGATATCCAAAAGTCAACTGGTGTGACTTTGGGTTAGTCCTAAGGGTATTATCCTGGCGGTCCCCTGGTTTTCACTCTTTAACCCATATACAGGGATCTGGTCTTCAATGCAGGGATGCCACCAGGCTGCTATCTTTTGGAATAGTCCCAGTATGGTTAGTTGCTGACCCACAGGTTCACAGATGCATGGCATCGAGTGAACAGGCAAACTCATAGACAATAACAATAGGCAAGCAGGTATGGACCCACTGCACAACTGACCAGCTATACCCTGGAGGGGCGTGACTAAGTAACTACCTAGTCTTCACTAGAGCCTCTAATGGTGAGGATAGGCTAGGGCTGCTAGGGTAGTCACCAGGTACCACTCCAAAGCAGTCCCCACGCCAATGGCAGGAAGTCCAGAGTTGGAGCAGGCAGTGATCAAGCAAAGTCTGTAATCGAAGTCCAAGGTCAGGAGCAGGAGGCAATCAAACAAAGTCCATTTAATAGAGAAGCAGGGTCCGGTACACAGTAAAGAGGAAACTTACCAAACACCTTTACACAAGGGACTAGGCTAGCTAGTGACCAAGATTTCTCAGGCGCCTTCCTTTAGCAGGAAGTGCCTTTAAATACTTCCTGCAACCCAGCAGGAAATACAGAATGTGCACGTGCTGCCGCACAAAAGGAGGAGAGGCACGCCCATGCATGTCCTAACAAACAGTACAGGACTCTAAGCAGAAAGGAAGGTCCGGCACGGGGCACAGATACAACAGTTTAAGCTACCTGTTGCCCGCACATATCAGCACGGTGAACGGCAGCAGGAGGGAGTGAGGGATCTCGGTGCTGGTGCCCGCGTGTAGGGGCAGCAGCGCAGGCACAGAACGTTAGGCTAACACAGGCAGAGGTCAGAGCTTACAGAGCTTGTGTGAATCCGTGAAACAATCCAAAGGTCAGAACAGGCAGCAGGGGATCAGTATGGTGAACAGGCACAGGTCAGAAACCAGGAATCAGAAATCGGACATGGTTTCCCTTGGCACCACAATACAGGAAAAGTTTGTTGGAGCACTTATGCAGATGTTCCTTTTCAGACAACTTGAGTCTATCCGCTTGCATGAGTACTGGTGCAGGCAAAAAAGAAGGCACTAGCTGTGGAGGTCTTATATCACGGACGGCTTTATTGGCATGTTCCTGGAACTGGAGATCAATGCAGCTAGCAAGAAAGATTAAACCCTCCAAGGTAGCTGGGACATCATGACCCAGCAGTTCATCCTTAAAGGGGTATTCTCATCTTAGACAATGGGGGCATATCGCTAGGATATGCCCCCATTGTCTTATAGGTGCGGGTCCCACCGCTGGGACCCGCACCTATATCCAGAACGGAGCGGGTTTCCGGGGGTCCGGCCACCACCAGGCGCTGCTCCCAGCTGCGCTCATAGAAATGAATGGGAGCGCAGCGCGCAAGCGCAGCCACCGCTCCCATTCATTTCTATGGAGCCGACGGAAGTAGCCGAGCCAGTGCTCGGCTATTTTCGGCGGCCCCATGGAAATGAATGGAGGGCGGCTGCGCATGTGCAGTGCGCCCTCATTCAGTTTGGGGGCTCTGTTCTGGATATAGGTGCGGGTCCCAGCGGTGGGACCCGCACCTGTAAGACAATGGGGGCATATCCTAGCGATATGTCCCCATTGTCTAAAATGAGAATAACCCTTTAATATGAGCTGACAGGCCCTCCCAAAATGCTCCAACTAAAGCCTCATTGTTCTAGGTCACCTCAGATGTTAGGGTGTAGAATTGTATTGCAGTGTCCCACATATGTGTGTAAAAGGGACACAGCAAACTGTTTATGACTATGTACTAATAGTAGCCATGTCATTGTAAAACCCTTGTCTATTTTGTATATGGTATAAAAACCTCTATGGCTGAGTACTGCAGTGTTAATTCCCACGACTAGATGGTGGCATTCTGCCTTCTATATAAGGCTCAGTAACAGGAAGTAAGAGGGAGTGTTAGGAGAGACAAGGATATAGGAGTGAAAATGTAGTGAAGAGTAGGAGAAAGGAGGAGGTGTAAGGAGTTAGTTATGATGGAACCAAGTATTGTGCAGGAGGAAGAAAAGTGGAGATCCTTTCCTAAAGGAAAAGGCTGTCATTACCCCTGACACTGGCCACGTCAGGACAGCAAGTGACAATTAAAAGCTAAACCACTAGAACCCTGAATATTTCTTGGACTGTCAAGCCTGACAGAGGTAATCGACCGTCCCCGGTCTTCATGGACTCTGCCAGCACCCATGTGGTCAAGAGAAGCTACTGGCATCTGAGTACAGTATCAGCAACCAGGTACAAGTTGTTTATTGGTCTACGCTTTGGATCCCTCCGGGAGGTTCAGCCATCATTATATATATATATTTCAGGAACCTGCTGGTGCAGACGTGTCATTCCTGCCCCACAGAGTATCCTTCTAAAAGAAAGGTCTTATGAAAGTGACCTTAATATAATATTGTCCAGAACCGGGGCTAGTTACCGAAGATCCCACTAGGAGTGAAAGTAACAGGATTTAAAGAGACAGTGCCTAACTAACTACCTATTATAACCACCTACCAGCCAAATAGGACATCTTATCCATAACCAATTGTAACATAATTTATTGCAACTATATGAACTCAAGGCAAAAGTAAAGACACCTCTTGTTTTATTAACAACTGCCTCCTCATCATTGCAAAGGGTGTGTCTACCTAAAAAGACACTGGCGTCACGAAATAACCAGGACCCAGCCGTCCGACACGGTCAAAATCAACACCAAGGGCACCTCAAATGACCATCCTGGAGTCCTGCGTACGGAGTGTGCCCTGAGGGAAGTCGTGTCCACCCTCCACACAACTGCACACTGGCCCAGGGAAGATTCAAATAACCGTGAGTAGAACCACCGGCTACACTGTGTCCCCTGTGACAAATTCCCTAAACTCACACCTCCCTGTGGCTGGTGGCTGCAGTATGGCATATTGCCTGACAGACAGTTTGCCCTAGAGTAGTTGCAAAAGGGAGAAGGCAGCACAAGAGGTACATCCAGGTTCTTCAAAGACTCTGTGGAATGTGGCTAGGAACTCATTTAGATCACTGGTCACAGGATCCTCTCTCCCCCATAATGGATAAGCCCAGGCAAGGGCCTTACCAGACAGAAGCAAAATCACAAAGGCAATTATGACCCACTTAAAAGAAAACAGATGTGGTTATACTTGAAAATGCATAGTGCACTGGTTAAGGAAGCCACGACTCTAAGATAGCATGGGGGTAGGGACAAACATAAACCGGACCCTCCTGCAGGCAGGACTTGAGGTGGAGGTGAAGCTGTGGCAATGGTCAAAGCGTGCAGGCAGGTGGACATGTTGTGCGTTAAATCTAGCAGTCCCTCATGGCGGTCAAGCAGTCATGATAACTCCTGGCATACGTCGGGTAAAGTCATCTGATTTGGGTCAGCGGAATCCATGGTCGAAGCAAACTGTTATGGAAAGTGGATGTTGATCCACTGTGTCAGCTAACCGGGTTGACTTTGGAATAGTTCTGAGGGAGTTATCCCAACTGTCCCCTGGTTTTCATCCTTTGATGAACCCCTATACAGAGATCTGGCCTTCACTGCAGGGGAGCCACCAGGAATAGTTGTGGTGTGGTTGGCTGCTGACCCATGGGGCTTACAGACACTGGTGTGTGGCACCAAGAGAACAGGCAAACTTGTAGACATTGGCAGAGGTCAGGGCTGGCAGAGTTCATGCAAATCTGTGAAACAATCTAAAGGTCAGGGCAGGCAGCACAGGATCAGTATGGTGAACAGGCACAGGTCAGGAATCAGAAATTAGGTAAACAGATAATAGCTCTTTTACAGGCTCCATCAAGTTAGAGAGACCTAGGAAGATCAGTAGACACCAATTGCTCAGGCCAGGAAGTGAGGTCGGCAACACAGCTATATAGCAAAAGCTCATTAGCAATTGGGAACCGCCTTTAATAAGCTCACAGAGCTAGAGGAGGTTAACCCTGGCAGTAATGCAATGGCAGAGCTATAGATGAACACTGGTGCTTATTCCACACAGGAAGCCAGGATTATAACAGAAGCATATAAACAAATATGTACAATTTACAAGTAATTAAGTCAATGGGTAACTGTTTACAAGATGGCCTAATAAAGAATGTAATGAGGATCAAGAAAAGAATGAAGTCTAAGGCTACTTTCAAACTAGCGTTTTTTCTGGATCCGGCAGGGTTCAGCAAAAACGCTTCCATTACTGATAATACAACCATCTGCATCCGTTCTGAACTGATCCGGTTGTATTATCTTTAACATAGTCAAGACGGATCCGTCATAAACTGTATTGAAAGTCAATGCAGGACGGATCTGTTTTCTATTCTGTCCACATCTCAGGACGAAAAGAAAACCGCAGCATTCTCCGGTTTGCTCTACGTTATGAGAACGGAATGCATTTTGGAGCATTCTGTTCTGTTCAGTTACGTTTTGTCCCCATTGACAATGAATGTGGACAAAATTGAAGCTTTTTTTTTCCGGTATTGAGACCCTATGACGGATGTCAATACCGGAAAATATTAACGCTAGTGTGAAAGTAGCCTAATACTATATTCACATCTGCCTTGGAGTTTCCACTGACAATGACAAAGGCCTGAGAAAATGTGTGTCAATATGAAATGGTCATTGCTTGGTTTCGATACCTCATCTCTAACCTGCTGTTTTTTTGTTGGATTTACAAATAAAGTGCTGCAATTTGAACATTGCCGAGTCTGACATCTTCATACCTTTCATAAGAAGATTACAACTGACTTTATATGCTGAGTATCACCAAACTCACTGAAGACATATAAGTGCCCACCAGTTTGGCATTATTGGGTAACCATGGTGAAAAACCTGACAGACTCCATTATAGTCATGTGATGGATTCAGGTTGCATTGTGTTTCTATTTTTCCCCATAACCAAGAAAACTACATATATATTGGGGCACATTTACTACTCACATGTGAAATGCCACTCCATTGGAGAATGATGGGAAGAATTTGTTTTGCTATTGGTTGGCATAAATTAATATAATTTAAGATTGTTTTCAGGCATGAATTATATTAAACAAGTCATGTGAGGAGGACCCACCCCTTCTGTTAAGACCCACCTATTTTTTAACAAGTGAATGGTGGAAAATCCCAAAAACTCGCAAGGTTTTGCACAATATACTCTTTGTGCAAAATGTGTGACTTCTGAACAGAAAAAAAACTAATGTAGAGGTTTAGTTCATGTGCTCCTAAAATACCTACTTTAGGCCAGCAACAAACAGCATTGTAAGAATTAAAAACACAGGGGGTCATTTATGACTAGATATACACCACTTTTGTGGCGTATATCTGGCATAGATTCTTTCGCATGCCACGGTGTGGCAGAATCTGTTACTTTTTCCCCCTCTCACACCAGGTCTAAAAACGTGGGCGTGAGGGGGGTGGTTTAGGCATAGAAAATGGTCTAAATGTAAGACAGCAAGGAAGCTGTGTTACATTTAGAACTGACACTGGATGCACCGAAGTTATGGAGAGGCCGGCGCCTCTACATAACTATGACAATCCACTGCCAGCTATAGGGCTTATTAAGACAGATGCCTAAAAAGCTGGTCTTAATAAATGTGCCCCACAATACCAAGGTATACTCACCTAAAAATGGTATATATCAAATGTACAACTTGATCTGTAAAAAAAAAAAAAAAAAAAAGCACCTCAAATAGCTGTGTCAAAGCAAAAATAAAAAGTTATATATTCCAGAAAAAAAGGGAAAATATAATTTTGTAAGGAGAGCGCAGTATAGCCATTCTACTTACAGAGAATGGAGGATCTTTTTGGCCCTAAGTGCAGTGGCGTTCCTAGAGTGTTTGACACCCGGGGCGGGTCCTTTCTCTGGCACCCAATCCCCCCAATATGTTTAAAAATTGTACCCCCTCACAGTAGTATCGCCCCCTCTTTGTACAACATTGTCAGTTGCGACTAAGAACACACTTGTGTTCGAAACGCGTTAACTTTACTGGGGTGGAGGGTCTTATCCATGTGAATTATTTGCTACAAGAAGAAATAAAAGTGCAATGAAGTTTTATCAAGAGTGCTGGAATTTATCTTTTTCATGTTGTGTACAGCGTTGACAGTAGTTTTGTCCAGATATGTGCTCCCTCACAGTATTTATGCCCTCATTGTACAACTTTCACAGTAGTTATGCCCACATTGTGCCCCCTTAAAGTACTTATCCCTTCATTGTGCCCCCTTCACAGTAGTTCTGCCCTCAATGTGCCTCCCTCACAGTAGTTATGCCCTCTCTGTGTCCCTTTCACAGTAGTAATGCCCTATCTGTGCCTCTTTCACATTTGTAATGCCCTCTCTGTGCCCCTTCAGAGTAGTTATGCCCTCACTGTGCCCGCATAACAGTAATAATGCCCTCTGTGCCCCTTCACAGTAATAATGCCTATTGTGCCCCCTTCACAGTAATAATGCTTACTCAGTGCCCCATAACAGTTATGCCCAGCCCCTTCACAAGAGTAATGGTCTCTGTGCCCCCTTCAAAGTAGTAATGACCATTGTGCCCCTTCATAGTAGTAATGCCCATTGTGCCCCCTTTGTAGTAGTAATGCCCATTGTGCCCCCTTCATAGTAGTAATGCCCTCTGTGCTCCCTTCATAGTATTAATCCCCATTGTGCTCCCTTCATAGTAGTAATGCCCATTGTGCCCTTTCACAGTAGTAATGCCCATTGTGCCCCCCTCACAATAGTAATTCCCATTATGCACCCTCCACAGTAGTAATGCCCATTGTGCCCCCTTCATAGTAGTAATGCCTATTGTGCCCCCTCCACAGTAGTAATGCCCATTGTGCTCCCTTCATAGTAGTAATGCCCATTGTGCCCCTTTCACAGTAGTAATGCCCATTGTGCCCCCCTCACAATAGTAATTCCCATTATGCACCCTCCACAGTAGTAATGCCCATTGTGCCCCCTTCATAGTAGTAATGCCTATTGTGCCCCCTCCACAGTAGTAATGCCCATTGTGCTTCCTTAATAGTAGTATTGCCCTCTGTGCCCCCTTTGTAGTAGTAATGCCATCTGTGCCCCTTTCTAGTAGTAATGCCATCTGTACACCTTTGTAGTTGTATTGCCCTCTGTGCCCCTTTGTAGTAGTATTGCCCTCTGTGCCCCCTTTGTAGTAGTATTGCCCTCTGTGCCCCTTTTGTAGTAGTTATGCTACCAGTAATGCTAGTAGTGTCCCTTCCATGGTAGAAATACCCTCTGTGCCCCCTCCATGGTAGAAATGCCCACTGAACCCCCTCCATGGTAGAAATGCCCTCTGTTAAAAAAAACAAAAAACACAGTAACTACTCACCTTGTCCTGTTCCTGATGCTCACATCCAGCTCTCCCCTGCAGACACAGAACGCTCTGCAGCCCTGTGTGGGAGGAGCTTAAACAGATTTCCGTGCTGCAGGCTCCTCCCACACAGGCCGGCATCGTGATCTGTGCCTGCAGGCTGAATGGTGGAGAAGGCTCTGTGCTTCACCATTTGGTGCTGGAGAGACGGAGCACGGGGAGCTGAGTGACAGAACCGCAGCTTCTGGCGCTCAAGCAATGAGCGCTTCCATCTGTATTGATGGAAGCCCTGATTGCTTCTGGGCACTGGCACCCCCTTTAAAGTGGGCACCCAGGGCGGACTGCCCCTCCTGAGGATAGGTCATCAATATCAGATTGGTGGGGGTCCGACACCTGGCACCCCACCGATCAGCTGGTTGAAGAGAAGGCCGGACTCCGTGCGAGCACTTCCTTCGCTTCATTGTTTACCTGCTTGCTGTCAACATCACAGTGGTGACCAGGTGTAATTACAATTCCTATACACTTGAATAGGAAGGAGTCGTCCCACTGAAGTGAAAGAGGTGGCTTCTTGTAGTTACATCTGGTTGCCACTGCAATGTCGACAGTGAGCAGGTAAACAATGAAGGGAAGGCAGGTAGGGTGGCCTTCTCTTCAACCTGCTGATTTGCGGGGGTGCCGGGTGTCGGACCCCCGCCAATCTGATACTGATGACCTATCCTAAGGATAAGTCATTAAAGTGTAACTGTCATTCTATTTTTATTTGTGTAATGTGTAGGTGCAGTGATACTGACCATTTTTTGTAATATACTTTAATTACTGAAATCATACATTTCTATTACAAAAATAACTCTAAAGTGGCCCATTTTGAGCCTTAGCAACGCTCCTCTGTCTTCTGTCTACATAGCAGTGGAGACTTGCTAACACTGACTGTGTTATGTAAACAGAAGACAGAGGAGCGTTGCTAAGCCTCAAAATGGGCCACTTTAGAGTTATTTCTCTAATAGAAATGTATGATTTCAGTAACAAACGTATATTACAAAAATGGTCAGAATCACTGCCCCTATACATCACACAAATAAAAATAGAATGGCAGTTACACTTTAAAGGGGTTCTCCGGGAATTAAGAAAATGAAAATACGCAAATATTACTTTATTATAAATATATTCCCAAATACTTTTCATTAGTTATAATGGCCACCGTCCTGTTGGTATACACAAAACCTGTCCTAATCACACAGCAGGACAGGTTACTTCACAACACTGAGAGAAAGAGCTGCGTCAGAGTTTTAACTAATGTAAGGTATTTGGGAATATATTTATAATGAAGTAATATTTAATTATTTTAATTTTCTTAATTCCCGGAGAAGCTCTATAATATTAAGATCCCGGAAAACCCCTTTAACTTAATATTTTGTTGCACAACCTTTTGAGGCAATCAAGAGTTTTCAGTAACTCTCAGTGGGACTTCTGCACTTGTCCACAGGTATTTTGGCCCACTCCTCATGAGCAAACTGCTCCAGCTGTCTCAGGTTTGAAGAGAGTCTTCTCCAGACTGCATGTTTTTATGCTTTTATAGTCTTGAGATTTCATTGTACCCTGCACAGATGCAAGACATCCTGTGACATATGCAGCAAAGCAGTCCCAAAACATAACTGAGCCTCCTCCATGCTTCATTTTTGCTTCTGCAAACATAGAGCTGATGTGACTTGCCAAAAAGCTCTAGTTCTGTCTCATCTGTCCAAAGGATATTCTCCCAGAGACTTTGTGGTTTGTGGTCATAGGGGTATAGCAGCAGCAGGGTCACTGTAGGTTGTAGGCTTGTCTGAAGAGGTGGGTTTTAAGGTTTCTTTTGAAGGTTTCCACTGTAGGTGAGAGTCTGATATGTTGAGGTAGAGTGTTCCAGAGTATAGGGTGTTCACGGGAGAAATCTTGGAGACGATTGTGGGAAGCAGTGATAAGAGGAAGGTAGAGAAGAAGATCTTGTTAGCATCGGATATTACGTGTAGGAATGTATCGGGGAAGTAGCTCAGAGATATACGGAAAGGACAGGTTGTGGACGGCCTTATATGTATTTATTAGTATTTTAAACTGAATTCGCTGGGCGATGGGTTGCCAGTGAAGGGATTGGCAGTGGAGTAACAGGGGAGAGGTGGATTGATCGGGCAGCAGAGTTGAGGATAGATTGGAGGCGTGTGAGGGTGCTAAATGGAAGGCCACAGAGGAGGATATTAGAGTAGTCTAGGCGGGAGATGATTAGGGCATGTACAAGCATTTTTGCAGAATCCTGGCTGAGGAATGCACGGATGTGAGAGATGTTTTTGAGTATGAGGCGGCAGGTGGTGGAAAGGGCTTGGATGTGTGGTTTGAAGGGGAGGGCAGAATCAAAGGTTACTCCAAGGCAGCAGACTTTGTTGACAGGGGAGAGTGTACAGCCATTGATCATGATAGATAGGTCTGTTTTGTTGAGTGAGATGGGGGAAAGATGATAAATTCAGTTTTATCCATGTTG
Source organism: Rhinella marina (assembly GCA_900303285.1). Classification (NCBI taxonomy): domain Eukaryota; kingdom Metazoa; phylum Chordata; class Amphibia; order Anura; family Bufonidae; genus Rhinella; species Rhinella marina. Next base: position 266,057 of record ONZH01011768.1, on the reverse strand, counting down.
AGTTTTAGAAAGCGATAGGAGAAGGAGGATATGGAAGATAGGCATTGTGGCATTCTGGATAGTAAGGTGGTGATGTCTGGACCAGAGAGGTAGATTTTTGTGTCGTCAGCATAAAAGTGATACTGAAAGCCATGGGATTCTATGAGCTGTCCCAGGCCGAAGGTGTCGATAGAGAAGAGCAGGGGTCCTAGGACAGAGCCTTGCAGGACACTAACAGAGAGGGGATGTGACGAAGAGGTGATGTAAGAGTGAGAAACACTAATGAGGTCATTTATCAAGCTGGTATAAAGTAGAACTGGCTTAGTTGCCCATAGCAACCAACCATTTTCCACCTTTCATTTTCCAAATGAAAGGTGGAATCTGATTGGTTGCTATGGGCAACTTAGCCAGTTCTACTTTACCCCAGTTTGATAAATGACCCCATAAATGTTCGGTCTGTGAGGTATCATATGATCCAGGAGAGAGCCAAGCCTGTGATGCCAAGATATGAAATAGCTTGTAACAGAAGATAGTGGTCGACCGTGTCAAATACAGAGGACAGATCAAGGAGGAGTAGAACAGAGTAATTTTTTTTGGCAGTGAGCAGGTTGTTGGTGACTTTGGTAAGGGCAGTTTCAGTTGAGTGATGGGGTCGGAAGCCAGATTGTAGCTGGTCAAAGAGGGAGCAGGAAGAGAGTCGAGAGGTGAACATGTTGTTCAAGTAGCTTTGAGACATGTGGGAGAAGTGACATGGGGTGATAACTAGACAAGGGGATGATGGAGAACATTATATTTACTACAGAGGGGACTATTCTATATACTACACAGGAAGCATTCTAGATACTACTGAGGGGCACAATATATATAATAGAGAGGGGGGCATTCTAAATATTATACAGGGGGCATTTTATAGAGAGGGCATTCTATATACTACTGAGGGGAGCATTATATATAATACAGAGGGAGTCATTCTGCAAATGGGGACATTCTATATACTACGGGGGCATTCTACTAAGGGGGCATTCTACGGAAGGGGCATTTTAAATACTACAAAGCAGGGCATTATATATACTAGAGAGGGGGCCTACTACAGAGGCGGCCATTCTATATACTACAGTGGGGAGCATTCTATATATTACTGAGGGTGCCATTCTATGTAATACAAAGGGGGCCTCTGTATACCATAGGGGGGACATTATATATACTATCAATACAGAGGGGGCATTATACTATGGGGGGTGGATGAGAGCAATATACAGACTCCTGGCACTATAGGGGGCATTACAATTCAGGTGGCATTATACATATGGGCACTACAGGGAGCATTATTATACAGGGGACACTGCAACAGTACTATAAATACTAGGGCCACTACAAGGGGCTTTATAAAACACTATAGGAGGCATTATAACTACTGTGGACAGTATGGGGGTTTTATTACTACTGTGGGCTCTAAAGGAGGGCAAATGGGTGGCTTTATTTATACTATGGGCCCTATGGGGACATTATTAGTACTGGGGGTACTTTGAGGGCATTATTATTTGGCATTATATGTGGGGCATTACTACTAATAGGGTTGCTACTGGGGATACTGTAGGGGACACCATCACTATTGGGGGCAATCTGGGAGCACTATTACTATGGGGGGACTATCTGTATGGTACTGTAATACAGTATAGTATTGGTGAGCATAGTGGGGACAGTATTGGGGATAGCAGCAGGATGAGAATTATGGGACACCAGGAGGGGGAGGATAATGAAAAGGGAGAAATCTAAGATGTCTGTGTGTCAAACTCAGAGACGAGATGCAGCTGAACTGATTCGCCATTGCGGTCTGGTCAGAATGGAGAAGATGAGGAAAGAGAATATCTACATCGGAGGAGACATCACTGGATATAAGAGGTATGTGGTGCTGTATTCTCCTGTATGTGTTACAGCGCTGTATGTAATGTTCATCCACATGTGTCTTTAGCAGTAGGGTTGGAGGAGGGGTTGGATTGAGAATTTGTAAGGGGGAGTTTCATTTCAGTTTTCACCTCAGGCATCAGAAACACTAGAATCAGCCCTCACATTGTGAAACAATTTCCTTGCTCTAATAGTAAGACAACAGTTATAAAAATTGTACTTTATATTTGTGTGAGGTGGGGGGGCCCGTAGTAAGTATTGCTATGGGGCCCATGATTTCTATGTACACCCCTGTATCTACCACCAAAACATCATAGTCAAGTACTACCAGCCTCAAGAAAATCATGTACACATCTATTTTCGTAGACACAGGAAAAAAGTTGCCTATCTTTACAGACTATGCAGAAATTTCTGCACGGTTCGCAAACCTGCTAGCTACAGTGCCTTGCAAAAGTATTCGGCCCCCTGGCACTTTTCAACTTTTTGCCACATTTCAGGCTTCAAACAAAAAGATATAACATTTAAAATTTTTGGTGAAGAATCAACAACAAGTGGGTCACAATTGTGAAGTGGAATGAAATTTATTGGATCATTTAAACGTTTTTTGTAATAATAAAACTGAAAAGTTGGGCGTGCAAAATTATTCGACCCATTTACTTTCAGTTCAGAAAACTGACTCCAGAAGTTCATTGAGGATCTCTGAATGATCCAATGTTGTCCTAAATAACTGATGAAGATAAATAGAATCCACCTGTGTGTAATCAAGTCTCCGTATAAATGCACCTGCTCTGTGATAGTCTCAGGGTTCTGCATCATGAAGACCAAGGAGCACACCAGGCAGGTCCGTGATACTGTTGGGGGGAGGTTTAAAGCTGGATTTGGATACCAAAAGATTTCTCAAGCTTTAAACATCCCAAGGAGCACTGTGTAAGCGATCATATTGAAATGGAAGGAGTATTAGACCACTGCAAATCTACCAAGACCCGGCCGTCCCTCTAAACTTTCATCTCAAACAAGGAGAAGACTGATCAGAGATGGAGCCAAGAGGCCCATGATCACTCTGGATGAACTGCAGAGATCTACAGCTGAGGTGGGAGAGTCTGTCCATAGGACAACAATCAGTCGAACACTTCACAAATCTGGCCTTTATAGAAGAGTGGCAAGAAGACAGCCATTTCTCAAAGATATCCATAAAAAGTCTCGTTTACAGTTTGCCACAAGCCACCTGGGAGACACACCAAACATGTGGAAGAAGATGCTCTGGTCAGATGAAACCAAAATCAAACTTTTTGGAAACAATGCAAAACGATATGTTTGGTGTAAAAGCAACGCAGCTCAGATGCGAACCCATTCACTTCAATAGGGCTGCCAAAGATGCGGATAACACTCAGTGTGCTGTCCCCATACGCACGTCCGTTCCACGTCCCCGCAAAAAAGAATAGAACATGTCTTATTCTTGTCTGCATCATAGACAAGGATAGCACTGCTCTATTGAGGGCAGGTCGATCAATTCCGCAAAATGCGGAATGAACATGGACAGCATCTGTGTTTTGTGGATCCACAATTTGCGGACTGCAAAACAGACACGGTCATGTGCTTGAGGCCTACGTGTTACACTTGATGAGTGCACACATCAGACTGAAGCTCCTGTCTCATCTGATGATTCACTCTGATCAAAAGGAAGAGAGAAGTGGAAACTTAGGTGCTGTCTTCAGACAATTCAATATATTTAAACCATTAAAAACTATAAAATAAGAGCTGATAACAATTCACCTCTTGTTTCATTGTTTTTAATGTTTTACATAAATCGGATCATCCGAAGCCAGAACCCTTTTGATTGTGTTCCTATGCAAGGGCCACCCATTGGAACCTGTGGAATGCGAAAAGAGCCCATGATCACCTTCTAGCTACTAGATGGGCATCTGTAATAAAGTGTCCATACAGTGCACCTCATATCTATCATCTATCTCATATCTAGCATTGGACTGGCACACCAGAGGATCCTCCTGTGGGCCCAGGCTCTGATACCATTGTGGGCTCCAAAGGTCCGGGCAAAAAAACAATGGAGAAAATAAATTGACACTAGGGTCTAGATCTTATTGATGATATGGGGGTTGGACCCCAAGAATAATTTCCTCTGGTGAGGACTAAGGAGCCTCAGTCTGACCCTGGTTGTAACTTAAGGCAGTGTTTACTTGAATCACATGGGGTAACAAGCTTACGCTTACAGCAGTGTTTGACAGGCAACAGGCTTACTGGTTAAAGTCTCTCAATGAGGGCACAGGCTTAGATACACGCAATTCGGTACACTCTCTCTTTAAGGGCTGTTTCACATGAGCGTGTCGCATGTGTGAGCCTGCTCCTCCGTTCTGGACGCTGCTCCTCTTGCAGGAGCGCACGGCATTATACTGATTTATAACGCTATGTGCCTCTGCATGACCTTATTTCTACAGGATCACACTGACATAAAGCTTTCACTACGATTCTGTATCATTAAAGTAAAGTCATGCAGAGACATATAGCATAATAAATCAGTATCAGAGCAGAGCACATGGCTCTGGTCTTCTCAGAGTGGCAACCATGAAAATGGCTGTATCTGCTCTTCCGACCACCGATTTCTTACCACGTGGTACAGCACCACACAGTCTGCAGAGTCTCTAAGAGGCGCTCCAAGAAGTTGCAGTATCTCACTTCACAACCACTACACACACTCTTATTGGTCACACACTATTGCAGACTTTCTCTCACACTGTTACAGGCCTGTCTCTTACCCCTCTGCTCCGGCTCCGACTTCTCTGTGGTATTCAGCTTCTATTGGTCTAGCTATTCTCTGAGGTGTTGTACCCTTCTTTCCGGTGGCAACCACCTCACCTAGTGCTCTCAGGAATAAATAGTGGATCTGTCTCCAGCAGCAGTCACCAGCTTACTCTTTCATTTCCTGCGTGCTACTGACAAAATGTCTGTCAAACCATACTTTCTGTACATTTATCTATACCTCAGAAGGCACTGGTCTCAATACTTACAGGGCATCTCACCCACAGCAGTGCACATACATTTACACTTAGTGGCTTAAAGGCACAGTGGATAGTAAATCACATATCACAACATGGCATATCATGATGGGTGCAAGTTACATGGCGCACTTGAATACTCGGAGATAAATGGTGTGAAAAGTAATAGCAGTGCTGGCATGTACTAGCAACAGTCATATTACACTGCAACTAGACGGTATTGGCAGTGCAATAGGGTCAAACAGTAATCCACAGCAACAGTTACTGTAAATGATATGGTTCTTTATGAGAAGTATAAGACTGATTAATAACCCTCATACAATGTGGTTTTAACAGACAATAATTCTGTGTGGGGTACTATTATTTGGGGTGCAAGGATATCACTATTATAGTGTGGAGCACAAATGAGGATTACCATTACAGTATGGGCTAGCCCACATAAGATCTATTCCTGAAGAAATATTCCCAGAAAGGTTGTTTGACTTTCCACCTGGTGTGATTGAACATGTATGAACAGTTTGAGTGACTGTAATGGCCAATATGGACTAAAATGTGTATGGCTACAGCAGATGATCACTTGGTTCAATAGTTATTCAACCATCAACCTACTTCTATCTAATGTGTTTGACCACCTTTACCCTGGTTCTAGCTTTGTTAGAAAGACATTGTCATGTACTATATGATGTCTGATTTTCATTTTTCACATTAGTCATGGGATAACCCCTTTAAGATGCTGTGAACCTGCATGCAGCTTAGCTCCATTGAATGGAGCTAAGCCGTGAGTGGATAGTTGCAGCGACTTCAAGCGCTGGCTTTCCACACACCATGCCAAGGAACAAGAACAGAAGCTGCCTCCGACTGAAAACAATGGAAGGCAGACACCATGAGGCAGCATCTGGAAGTTGGGCATGAGATCTGCCTTGAACTTCCAGAGGCAAAATTTGCCATGTGGACAACCCCTCAGGCAGTGTTCACATGTTCAGGATTTTGAGAAGCATTTCAGCGTGGATTCTGCACCTAAATCCTCATCACCTCTGCTGACATTCCACATCCAGTGAAAGTCCATGGAGTATTTCATAAAAAAATATCCATGTTGAATAGTGACTGTGCAGTGGATTTTAAAGAGGACCTTTCACAGTTCTGACATTACAATATCAATACCTGGCAGTGTAGGGCATGTTTACAAGATGTCATATCGCAATTTTTTTTTCAGATACGCTCCTCTGTTGTGGTGCTGTGCCCCCTGTTGTGTTTTACTGCTCTGTACGCTAATCAATAGCATTGGTACAGGGAAGAACAGACTGCCGCATTTCTCAGGGGACGTCTCCTCCTCAGTCCGCTGTGATTGGCGCTGCTCACAGCCAGGGAGAAGGTGAGCTGTTTTTTCTCAATGGCTATGGCTGAAGGAGACAACCACTGAGAAACACGTCTGTCTCCTCCTCTCTGTACCAATGCTATTTATTAGCATACAAGGTGCAAAAACAGAACATGGGGCACAGCCCCGGCAACAGAGGAGCACATATCTAAGAAAAAAATTAGCGATATGACAACTGGTAAAGATGCCCTACAGTGTGCGGTATTGATATTGTAATGTCAGAACCTCTTTAATATCTGCAGTGTGCTTATTATAGTGTGCAGATTAGCCGCAGTCTCATTCCCCCTATGGTCCAGGAATAAAAAACGCACCATATAGAACATGCTGTGATGTTTCCTGAATGGAGAGATCATTAGTGATAAACAATTGTAATGAATGGGTCAGAATTCATTCCAGATGCTGTCCGTTCACAACATGCATCAAATCTGGACAGAACACTGAAAACAATGTAAGTTAATGGTGATGCATCGTGTTTTTAGGCGCCTAAATTCAACTTTATATTGAAGTGAACCAGTTAAAAAAACAGATGTGTAAAAAAAACGCCTCAAAAACTGCATGAAAAACCACATGTATTTTCGCACTGAAAAAAGACACATGTATTCTGCATGGATTTTTTAGGCGTGTATTTCAAGATCAGCCATGTGAACTGGCCCTGATACATACCTCCCAACCGTGGAACAGTTCCAGATTTCAGTGGATATCCCGTGGTCCTGGTATGGGAGAGGTATGTCTTCCATAGAAAGCATAGACAGCTGCCTGTAATGATGAAGCAGAGAGCCGTCCATCCGCTCTCTGCTTCATCATTCCTTCCCCCTACTGGCGCTCCACGCTGCAGGTCTGGGTAGGGGGCGGTGCCGGCCAGCAGCTCCTTGTATCCTGCTGCTGCTGGGGAACGAGGTGAGTATGTTTTTTTTTTTTTTTTTTGTACTGCCTGTGAAGGGGGTACAGAACTGGGAATATTACTGTGAGAGGGGCACAACAAGGCATATTACTGTGAGGGGGCACAACTAGACATATTACTGTGAGGGTGCACAGAACTGGGAATATTCCTGTGAGGGAGAACAGAACTGGGAATATTACTGTGAGGGGGCACAGCTGGGCAAATTACTGTGAGGAGGCACAGCTGGGCATACTACTTTGAGGGGGGAACATATCTGGGCATCGCTACTGTGAGGGGACACATATCTGGGCATCGCTACTGTATACCTCCCAACTTTGCAAATGAACAAAGAGGGACACATTATGTGCCCCCAGTAATATGCCCAGTTATGTGCCCCCAGTAATATGTCCAGCTGTGCCCCCAGTAATATACCCTGTTATGTGCCCCAGTAATATGTCCAGCTGTGCCCCCAGTAATATGACCAGCTGTGCCCCACAGGAATATGACCAGTTATGTGCCCCCAGTAATATGACCAGCTGTGCCCCCAGTAATATGACCATCTGTGCCCCTAGTAATATGACCAGCTGTGTCCCCAGTAATATGCCCAGCTGTGCCCCCAGTAATATGCCCACATTGTGCCCCCCTGTAATATGCTTACATTGTGCCCCCCTGTAATATGCTTACATTGTGCCCCCAGTAATATGCCCACATTGTGCCTCCCTGTAATATGCCCACATTGTGCCCCCAGTAATATGCCCACATTGTGCCCCCCAGTAATATGCTCACATTGTGCCCCCTGTAATATGCCCACATTGTGCTCCCCTGTAATATCCCCACATTGTGGCCCCAGTAATATGCCCACATTGAGCCCCCAGTAATATGCCCACATTGTGCCCCCCGTAATATGCTCACATTCACATGGGTTAACCTCGGCTACAGTCTCTCTATCCACTCGTTGTGGTGCTCTGTCCCAGCAACAGATCAGTTCATCAATCATAAGGCATAGAAAGAAATCAGACGGCACTCACCACGTACGTGGATTCTTTTTTATTCCTCCAGAGGGTTACATGTACAGAGCGGACAAACGTAAATCACACCAGTGAATAAGCGGCGACGACCATTTTGCGCGATCCTCTGCTTCCTCAGGCCACTGACGTCAGGACGCTCATACGTCCTGACCTTTTATCTCTGAAGCACCTATCAAGTGAAAATACACTCAAAACAGATGCACCCATTAAAACCATACAAAGACATCATTATCATTTAAAAATTACAAGTCACAAAAAAACACTCAGGTCGTTCTTATCATTTAATCCCAGAGGACCTAGGACATTAGTTTGCATAATCCATTTGGCTTCCCTTCTTAATAATGTGCGATGTCTATTGCCCCCTTGTGTCTGCCAATCCTGCAAAACTCAATACTTTCTGATTCCCATCATGTGCTGATCTAACATGCTCTATTAGACGTGGAAATCCCTTTACTGTTTTTATGGAGTTGAAATTGTTTTCGCTATATAGAACCTTCCGCAAACACAGCTTACCATATATACTACATATTTGCTCTTACAAGTTATCAGATTTTTTACTTTATACTCTACTCCTCCTATTCTCAAAAAGTCTGCTGACTATTATATGCGAAAAATGAGCAGTTACCGCACTTGCGGTTTCCTGTCGGTACAATATTTCTCCAACACGTATTCCTCCTCCACAAAACAACTCCTAACAATCTTACTGCGTAACGTACATGTCCTCCTAAATGTCACTAAGGGATTCTCCTCAATCAAATCCTTTAATGTGTCATCTTTCAACAGGATATCCCAGTTTTCTCTGATTACCCGACATTACTTCAGGATAACCTCTAGCCATTATCCTCCCTTTTAATTCAAGTGCTTGTCTCTTAAAGCCTTCTTCTGTTGTATTTATCCTTTTTATTCTAATAAATTGCCCGTAAGGAACTGCTCTTTTTACATCACGTGGATGATAATTCGAATAGTGCAAGAGTGAGTTGGTTGCGGTGGGCTTGTGAAATCCCTCAGCAACCAACTCACCCTCTTTTACTGACACAGATACATCCAGGAACTCCAACTTCAAGCCCCCAAATACAAAGGTAAACCTCATGTTCATCGTATTGGATTCATACAGATATTTCCCAAATTCACCAAATTGGTCCTCTGATCCCGACCAGACAATAAAAATTGTGAAGTAGTCAGTCGGCACTTCGGTTCTTTTTGCAGTGCATGTGTCAGGAGAGACGCTCCAGTAATCAGATACATTAAAGACCGGCACTCGCTAAATATGAAGTTTAGATATTTATTGTCACATATTATTCGTGTCGCGTTTCAGCTAGTCTATAGCCTTCCTCAGGAGGCTATAGACTAGCCGAAACGCGTCACACGAATAATATGTGACAATAAATATCTAAACTTCATATTTAGCGAGTGCCGGTCTTTAATGTATCAGACAATAAAAATGTCATCAATAAATCTCAAATATAAATTAATGTATGACACAAAAGGATTTTGAATAGTATATACTGTATATACTTATCTTCAAGGTTTATTTTGAAGAATAATGTATTTAGGTTTGGTAATCAGTGGTACCGACAGAGGTACGGTATGGCCATGGGGACCCCAGTGTCTTGTACATTTGCCAATATGTATTTGGCCAGATTTGAAGATAAGTAAATATAAGAGCAATAGTGTTGAGCGAGCATGCACAGCGAGTTCGGCCGAGTATGCCTACGCTAGGGTCCGCTCGGTGTTCGGGCAAACACCGAGTGTACTCGAGCGCAATGCTCGAGTCTCTTCCCCGCACTGTAATGTTGATTTGTACGCTAATGCGTACAAATTCAGTTAATTAGTATACTTTTACGAGTGAAAGGAGTAAAAGAGGAGAAGTCGCAATTCTGACCTTTTTCTATTAACCAGACACCCTCCCCTCTTCCGAGCGGGGGGTGCCTGGTTTAGTCCCATTGACTAACATTATGCTCGGGTGCTCGGCCGAGCACTCGAGCAACCCCTAGTGCTCGGCCAGAGCACCCGAACATACGAGCACAGAGGTGCTTCCTCAACACTAAAGAGCAAATATGTGGTATATATGGTAAGCTGTGTTTGCGGAAGGTTCTATATAGGGAAAACAATTAGAAGTTTATTTGAGAGATTTGGAGAACATTTCAACTCCATAAAAACAGGAAAGGGATGTCCATGTCTAATACAGCATGTTAGATCAGCACATGATGGGAATCAGAAAGTATAGAGTTTTGCAGGATTGGAGATAGTCCCCTGGCAGACACAAGGGGGCGATAGACATCGCACATTATTAAGAAGGGAAGCTAAATGGATTATGCAAACTAATGCGCTAGGTCCTCTGGGATTAAATGATAAGAACGACCTGAGTGTTTTTTTGTGACTTGTAATTTTTAAATGATAATGATGTCATTATATGGTTTTAATGGGTGCATCTGTTTTGAGTGTATTTGCACTTGATAGGTACTCCAGAGATAAAAAGGTCAGTGGCCTGAGGAAGCGCGGGATCTCACGAAACGGCTGTCGCCGCTTACTCACTGGTGTGATTTACGTTTGTCCACCCTGTACATGTAACCCTCTGGAGGAATAAAGAAGAATCCACGTACGTGGTGAGTGCCGTCTGATTTCTTTCTATGCCTTATGATGATGGATGAAGCAGCGAGCCGAAGCCGGCTCTCTGCTTCATTATAATACAGGCAGCTGTCTCTGTGTCCTATGGACGCAGGGACAGCTGCCAGAAACCGGGGCATACCTCCCCCATATCGGGACAGCGGGAAAGCTATTGCAATGCGGGACTGTCCCGCTGGATCCGGGACGGTTGGGAGGTATGCTACTGTGAGGGGCACATATCTGGTCATCGCTACTGTGAGGGGCAAATGTCTGGGCAGAACTACTGTGAAGGAGGTACAATGCTGCCATAACTACTGTGTGGTGGCATAAAGGGGGAATAATTACTATATGGGGGCATTTAGGTGACTGGGTGGGATTAGGTGTTTAGTTATGTTTTCAGCAAAGTTAGATTCATGGCCTAGTGTGGAAAAAATTTGCACATGCTGTCCCTCTTTCTTCTTTTCAAAAGTTGGGATGGCTGATAGCATTACTGTCTTCATGGTGACGCCTGTCACAATGCTTCAGAGCAGACAACCTCAGCATGCAAATAAATGCAAACGTTGCCAATAATCTACTGTATTTGACCAAAATGGTCAAAATCGTATGTGTTTGGGAAGGTTAGGTTCTATGCCCCCTTATTTTTCCAAGGAGGATGGTTTCTTCTTTGGTCCGTTTCTCCTTTTAGTTGTACTGCCATTTCCAGACACAAGATGGCGCTCTCTTTCCCGCTTCTCTGAAATCTTGATAAGGAATCATTTACCTGAGGGGCTAAGGGTGCAATAAAATGGAGGCGGGTTCCCAGCAAGCCACACCCCCTTTTCACTAGCAACCAATAGGGAGCCCTGCCTTTGACAGAGCCCAATAGGAGGCGGGGAGGGCGGTAAATTCCGCGCTGTCAGTGAGCTAGGGGTGGAGTTACACGTTCACTGTGGAGCTGGTGTGCAGTGAGGAGGGATAACGAGATTGCTGGCCCGTGCAATATGCCGCTCGCTCAATTGGTAGATTTGTGGCCCGACGTGGAGCTGGTGCCAGAGGAAACTGAGGTGAGGCTGGTCCAGTCAATGTGTGCCAGTGCCGTTATGTTTGTTATAAGGAATCATCAGTGTGTGACAATTGCCAGGGAGCACCGGTTGCTCCAGCGTTGTGTGGTGGTGGAGGAGCAGTCGTTGTGCCTGCTTCCATCTACTACAATCTCTGCAGTGCCGTGCGGCAACAGGTGCCGAGTTATCATCAGTGTGTGTGCACTGGAGAGGTATGTGTTCACACAGGAGCGGCAGCCCTTCTGCCTCCGGGCGGCTGTGCACTGCTCCTGGCATTGTCATGGCAATAAAACAACAAGGCAGAAAGTGCAGTCTGGGTGACTCCGTCCTCTGCAGTGTAAACAGGTCCTGCTGGGGAGTGTAGCTGAGCTCTGGGGGAAATTATCCAAATACTTTAAAGGACTGTTTTAGTCCAAAAATGACATTTTTTCCCAACAGACTATTAACCCATCCTAAAATAGCTTGGTGTGATGTGAAGGAACTTTTGGTGAAAAGATAGCCCTAGAAGTCTTAAAGGGCCCCGTCACCCAGACTGGCATTTACAGATTTCCTTATAAAGCGCAGTTTAATCTTCTTGGATATATTCTTTATATAAGTCTCTTGCCGCACGTTGTGGAGACCATTCTGCCTCTAAGCAGCTTCCTATACTTCCCAGGGCTGCAAAATAGTTTGCTCCAGTCAAGTATAAAGCTGAGTTCACACCAGTTATTTCCATCAGTTATTGTGAGCCAAAACCAGTAGTGAAGCCTCCATAGAGATAAGGTATAATGAAAAGATCCGCACCTGCACCGTATGAAAAAACGGATCTGCAGAAAATACAGATGACATCCGTGTGCGTTCCGTATTTTGTGGACCTGAACAGCTGGCCTCTAATGGAACGGTACTATCCTTGTCCGTAATGCGGACAATAAAATGATGTGTTCTATTTTTTTGGAAATACGGACATACGGAAACAGGATGCACCCTCAGTACCTTCTGGTTTTTTTTTGCGGACCCATTGAAATGAATGGTTCCGCATACGGTCCGCAAAAAAAACGGAACGGACACGGAAAGAAAATACGTTCGTGTGCATGAGCCCTAACTGATGGAAATAACTGACCAGATAACTGTACAAGAGGGGTGATGACACTTTGCCTTCCCTAACTCACGGACATTCAGTAGCCCTGTCTAGTCTACTGGCTGTGGCTTCGGGTGGAGCTGTTAGCAAAGTATGGCCAATTTAACACGATCATATTCAACGCAGGAAACGCTCTCCCTCCGTGTGACAGCACACTGCTCCTGTGACACGAACTGACGGCATCATAATGATCTGTGATGACTGTCCTGTACTGACGGCATTATAAGTACTCCTGTACAGGCAGTCTTACTCGCTGTATAAATATCTCATGTGTATTAATACTTTCTGTGCTATTACTGAGCGCACTGCTGTGAGCGGCGCACATGATGATTGTAAATCCTGGCTATGTCGCATCGCGCTGGTCTTCATCTACCCTTTGCATTACCACCTAGTGCCTGGCGCTTTCACAGGGTGTAATCGGGGGGGGGATGTCTTTCTGTGTCATCCAATGAGCAACAAACTGCCAACACCGCCATCCAATAGGAATCTGCTTCTAATATCATCGCAATTTGAATAATACGGAGACACAAGGGGGGACATTTATCAATAATGGTGAAATCTGCGTAAAAAAAATAATAACATTTCAAATCAAAAGTGATTTGTTTCACCTCATATATCAAAAGGCACACACCACTTTTAAAATACAACTTTTAAAAAAATAAATAAATAAATAAGCGGGTCATATCCGCCTATTTCTCTCGATTTCTGACATTTTAACGCCAATAGCACTAAAGTGGGATTTTTTTTTTAACTTGAATTGCGCTATTTCAGCCAACCTTGAAAGACCGCGCTTGCGACTTTTGAAGCATATTTGTGACATTTCCTGTGGTAAATTGCGACTTTTATCTGAGACTCGGGATGTTTTTGTTATTGTTGAATGTCAATTTACTGACAGAACCCTGCTGTTTGGCTCATTTCTAGTAGATAAAAATAAACACGTCCTGTTTTATTACTTACTTATCAATTTTTCCCACCACGAGTTAGTTTTTCTTTTCATAAATGCGACGTTTTACACAAAACACCAACACATAAGCTGGCTTAATTGTCCGCAACAATTTGAGCCATTTCTGCCAATAAGAGGATGATAAATGAGGTGTAACATGCACCAATTTGATATTCCCGCCCACTTTGACATTTACATCTCATTTCTGACGTCATGTCTTCATGGTAAAATCCAGAGAAAACAGTTGATATTTTTGGCCCAAAGTAAAACTCTTTTTTTTTTTTTTTTTTTTTGCTGCATTTTATGCCATAATATTGGTGCAACATGATTAATAAATGACCCCCAAGGTGTAGAGAATTCAGTCACTGTAACCTCGGTAGGGGGTGGTAGAAGTTTATGGTGGTGTCATAAACAAATATATAAATATACACCCTACATACAATACTACGGTTTCCTGTCAGATTTTATTGTACATGGCTGGTGCCTCCCCAAATAGCGATAGTTACAGCGCCCCCATAACATTTTAAGCCAAAGTGCCAAGAAAATAGTAACAGTTTACAGTGTCCCCGTAATAGTGTCAGACTTCATACCAACCAAATAGTGACAGCCAGAGTGCCCTCTTAATGTGCCAGGAACAGTGCTTACTGTCATCATGGAGAGGCCATTGGTGAATCAGCAATGGCAGGAAGAACTGGAGGTCAGCCCTGCAGCTGGCACAGTGGCTGGTGTATACTTATTTATTTTACTGCTGCTGGACCATCCTGCGCACCACTCTGAGACTATTGTGAAGGGAAACACATGTGCAGTGCCACCGCAGACTTTACCAGGGTAAGCAGTCTCTTAATAAGAAGTGGGAACTAGTGAATGTTGGGCAGAGGTCTGCCTGGTGTTTATAAGAGAGTCTCAAAGACCTCTGGGAACCTTTTCTGCTGACCCCCAGAGTGGCCAGACCGACAGTGGGAATTATACTTGTCTGATCCCCACCATTGTGTTCCGGCTTCATTGCGCCCCCTTGGGTCTCCTTGTGTCACGTGGCCAGTGCAGCCAATGACTAACTGCAGTGGTGACGTTTCACTCACCCCTCAGGTCACTGGGTCACATGACGCATGAGTGACATGTCACCACTGCAGCCAGTCATTGACATCAGAAGCCACATGATCCACATCAAACTGGATGTTGATGCTGTGAGGCAAGAGACCTGTGACACCTGAGTGAGAGTGATGGAGCTGGATCGGTGGGGATCAGGTACTGTAAGTATGATTCCCATTGCAGGTCCGGCCATGCTGGGGAGGAGTCTGCAGAAAAGGTCGCCAGGTTAACAACCTTTCTAAGGGTGTCTGCACATTTAGAAATCTGCGTGAAATCCACAATGCACTGACTTTTCAGTGCATTTTTGTGAGGGTTTTATGCATTTTTCTTATTTAGTGCAGATTTGATGTGTTTTTTTTTTCTACACATCTCACCCTTCCTTTCAAAAGGGTAAAATCCACACAAGAAAAACGCAACAAGAATTGACATGCTGTAGATTTCAAAATCTGCACAATAAGTCAAATTCCACACCTAAGAAAAAAAGCAGAGTGGCCATGAGATTTGTCTAATCTCATACACTTTGCAGGTATTGTTTTATGCTGTGTTTTTTCCGCATGAAATCTGCTCGAAAAACAGTGTATTCCGCCCCATGTGCTGCTACCCTTAGGCCACCTGCACACACGTGCGGGTGAACACACATAAGATCTGCACAAATTTCTGCACAGATTTATGTGCATTTCTGCAGTGTATCCACGCCAAAATCCGCAAAGTCTAACAGCGGTATTTGATGCAGTTTTGCGGCAGATCTCACCCTTCCACTACAATGGTTCCCATCCCCGCTGCTCAACTCCAACATGGTGACACCCCCTGCGGCCCAGTACCAAATGACCCATGGTCCGGTACTGGTCCGAGGTCCTGTGGTGGGGGATGTGTTGGTAACAGCAATATAACAGAAACTGATATTCCTATGACTGTAATCAGAAAAAAAACTTCCATCACAGATCTGTGTTATTGGGCCTCTGTGTAAATTCGGTCAATGTTGGTGGCTGTACAAAGAGAGAATTACAAGGGTGGGACTCTTCCCAGCAGAGATCAGAAGAATTATTAATAAATAATGACCTTCAGATTAAGCATCTAGAAGATCCCAGAACCAGTACAAAGAGCAGCTGAAGAAATATAAACTATATATACCAGTGTGTGTGTGTATGTATGTGTATATATATATATATATATATATATATATATATATATATATAGTAACATACTTTATAAGGCCGAAAAAAGACATCTGTCCATCCAGTTAGGCCTGTTTTCCTACAAGTTGATCCAGAGGAAGGCAAAAAACCCCTGTGAGGTAGAAGCCAATTTTCCTCACTTTAGGGGAAAAAATTCCTTCCCGACTCCAATCAGGCAATCAGAATTACTCCCTGGATCAAGGACCCATCTCTAGCAACTATAACCTGTAATATTATTACCCTCCAGAAATACATCCAGGCCCCTCTTGAACTCTTTTACTGAACTTACCATCACCACCTCCTCAGGCAGAGAGTTCCATAGTCTCACTTCTCTTACAATAAAGAATCCTCTTCTATGTTTGTGTACAAACCTTCTTTCCTCCAGGCGCAGAGGATGTCCCCTCGTCACAGTCCTGGGGATAAATAGATCATGGGAGAGATCTCTGTACTGACCCCTGATATATTTATACATAGTTATTAGATCTCCCCTCAGTCGTCTTTTTTTCTAAAGTGAATAACCCTAATTTTGATAATCTTTCTGGGTACTGTAGTCCACCCATTCCAGTTATTACTTTAGTTGCCCTCCTCTGAACCCTCTCCAGCTCTGCTCTGTCTGCCTTGTTCACAGGAGCCCAGACCTGTACACAGTACTCCATGTGTGGTCTGACTAGTGATTTGTAACGTGGCAGGACTATGTTCTCATCACAAGCATCTATGCCCCTTTTGATGCAACCCATTATCTTATTGGCCTTGGCAGCAGCTGTCTGACACTGGTTTCTACAGCTTAGTTTGCTGTTCACTAAAATTCCTAGGTCCTTTTCCATGTCAGAGTTACCCAATGCTTTACTATTTAGTATGTACTGGTGACTTGCATTATTCCTTCCCATATGCAGTGGCGTAGCTATAGGGGTCGCAGCGGTCGCAGTTGCGACCGGGCCCCTAAGCCAGGGGGGCCCCGAGGGCCCCCCTTGCCACTTGCAGGGCCGCACCGCCAATTAGCCGGGTGCGGTGCGGCCCTGCGGACAGTTGCGGGCGGCGGTGGGGCAGAGGGAGATGAGCGCTTCCATTGTGGAAGCGCTCATCTCCATAGTCATCTGTATCGCCGTCCTCGGGACGGCGATACAGATGCCTGTATTCTACTGCGGGGCAGGGGAGGGAGAGGCGTCTCCCCTGCCCGCTCCTCTGATAGGCTGCAGGCACTGGGCCTGTAGCCTATCAGAGGCCGGCTCAGGCGGCGCGATGACGTCATCGCGCCGCCTGAGCCGTACAGCGCGGGACACAGGCCGGAAGAGGCCTGCATCGCATCGCTGCCAGCTCCATGGAGGTAAGTATTAGTGTTTTTTTTTTTATTGTAGCACGGACCGGAGCTCTATTGGGGGACATGGGGGCATTTTTACTAGCACATGGGGGGCACTGGGGGCACTTTTACTGGCACTGGGGGCACTTTTACTGGCACATGGGGGCACTGGGGGCATATTACTGGCACTGGGGGCATTTTTACTGGCACATGGGGCACTGGGGGCATATTACTGGCACTGGGGGCACTTTTACTGGCACATGGGGGCACTGGGGGCATATTACTGGCACTGGGGGCATTTTTTACTGGTACTGGGGGCACTTTTACTGGCACTGGGGGCATTTTTACTGGCATATGGTGGCACTGGGGGCATATTACTGGCACTGGGGGCATTTTTACTGGCACATGGGGGCATTTTTACTGGCACATGGGGGCACTGGGGGCATTTTACTGGCACATGGGGGCACTGGGGGCATTCTTACTGGCACTGGGGGCATTCTTACTGGCACATGGGGGCACTGGGAGCATTTTACTGGCACTGGGGGCATTTTTTACTTGCACATGGGGGCACTGGGAGCATTTTACTGGCACTGGGGGCATTTTTACTGGCACATGGGACACGGGGGCATTTTTACTGGCACTGGGGGCATTTTTTACTTGCACATGGGGGCACTGGGAGCATTTTTACTGGCACATGGGACACGGGGGCATTTTTACTGGCACTGGGGCCATTTTTACTGGCACATGGGGGCACTGGGGACACTTCTTACTGGGACATGGGGGCACTGGGGACATTTCTTACTGGCACTTGGGGGCATTTCTTACTGGCACTTGGGGGCATTTTTTACTGGCACTGGGGGCATTTTTACTGGCACATTGGAAGCATTATTACTTCTGGGGCACAGTGGGGACATTAGTACTGTTGGGGGCACTATTACTAACAAGTGCACTCTGGCAGAGAATTATTAGTTGGGACTTTGGGGGCACCCTGGCACAGTATCAGCGCAGTTATTTCTGGGGGACGTTATGTTCACACTATTTGCTGGGCGCAGTTATTTTAGGACACTGTGTGCCAATAATTATTGTAGGGCACTATCTGTGTGGTACTAGTGGAGCAGTACTGGGGGTGTAGGATGATTTGTCCAGAAGATGGGAGGATGATGGAAAAGTAGTAAACTAAGATTTTTTTCTGTCTAACTGCAGAGATAAGAAATGGCTGAAAAATGGCGTCTGGGCTGAAAGGAGAAGATGAGGAAAGAGAAGATGTACATCCGAGGAGACGTCACTGGATGTAAGAGGTATGGGGCTGTATTAGGCTACATTCACATGAACGTTGTGTTTTGCAGTCTGCAAATTGCGGATCCGCAAAAAAAGGATGATGTTCCGTATGGCATCCGTTTTTTTTGCAGATCCACTGTAACAATGCCTATCCTTGTCCCCAAAACGGACAAAAATAGGAATGGACATACAGATGCGGACAGCACACAGTGCTCATTGAAGTGAATGGGTCGTGTGAATGTAGCCTTACCCTGTATGTTCTGTAGTGATACACGTAATGTTAGGAGGTTAGGTTAGGGTGAGAATTTGGCATGGAAGGGGGTTTCAATTTTTGACTTGGCCGGCAGAAAAGCTAGGTGAACCAGCGCTGGAGGGGGGGGGGCCCAAGCTGAACTCTTGCACCAGGGCCCATGAGCCTTTAGCTACGCCCCTGCCCATATGCATAACCTTATATTTGTCAGCATTAAACCTCATCTGCCACTTCTCTGCCCAAGCCTCCAGTCTATCCAGATCCATCTGTAGCAGTGTACTGTCCTCTTCTGTGTTAATTACTTTACACAGTTTAGTGTCATCTGCAAAAATTGATATTTTACTGTGCAAGCCTTCTACAAGATCATTAATAAATATATTGAAGAGAATAGGGCCCAATACTGACCCCCTGTGGTACCCCACTAGTTACAGTGACCTAATCTGAGTATGTACCATTAATAACCACCCTCTGTTTTCTATCACTGAGCCAGTTACTTACCCACATACAGACATTTTCTCCCAGGCCAAGCATTCTCATTTTATATACTAACCTTTTATGTGGTACCGTGTCAAATGCTTTGGAGAAGTCCAGATATACGACATCCATTGATTCGCCGTGGTCCAGTCTAGAACTTACCTCCTCATAGAAAGTGATTAACCCCTTAATGACACATGACGTACTATGTACGTCATGAATTTGTGTAACTTAGCGCTTCATGACGTGCATAGTACGTCATGAAATGCAAGTGTCACCACAAGTACACTTGCGGTGACACTTGCTTGCAAACTGGTGTCACGGACAGCAGCGCTGTCCGGACACCCGGCAGGGGACCAATCACAGTGGTCCCCGCCTTAGAACCCCTGCGATTGGTCAGTCAGATTTGACTGACCAATCGCAGAGTTCAGCAGCGCAGCCCCGATGTCCTTGAGGACATCGGAGCTGCACTGCTATGTTCTAATACTACAGGATGGCCGAGCGGGACCTGCCCTGGCCTCCCCCCCCCCCCCCCCCCGCCCACAGCATGTAAGTTACTTAAACCCCCCCCCCCGTCTTCAATCCCCCCCCCAATATCAGGATGACCGAGCGGTATTAGATTGTCAGCTGTAACATACAGCTGACAATATAATGTAACGGCCGACATCGCTGCTGGCAGTGATGTCGGCCGTTTAACCCCTTCCATGCCGCGGTCCGTAGGGACCACGGCATGGAAGGGGTTAACAGGGAGGAAGCTCCCTCCCTCCCCCATCGGGCGCTGCGGTGCGCTGGCAGCGCACCGATGGTGTGGCCACAAGAGAGGGAAGGAGCTTCCTCCCATCGGGACGCTGCTCTGCTGTGGCAGCGTCCCGATGGTTACCATGGCAACCGGACGCCATCCGGCTTGCCATGGTATATCAAGTCTGACACTATGACGCAGGCTATATAGTGTACTGCAGTGTATTATAGAGACATCAGATCCACTGGATCTTCAAGAACCAAGTGGGTCTGAGTCAAAAAAAGTGAAAGGAAAAAAAAGTGTAAAAAAAAAAAAAAAAGAAAAACGTAAAAAAAAAATCATTTTTTTCCATATATGCACATTTATAACTGAGTAAAAATAAATAAAATAAAATAATAAAATACCCTAGACATGTTGGGTATCGCCACGTCCGTAACAACCTGCTCTACAAAAATCTCACATGACCTAACCCCTCATGTGAACGCAGTAAAAAAAAATAAAATAAAAACTATGTAAAAAAAAGCAATTTTTTGTCACCTTGCATCACAAAAAGCGTAATACCAAGCGATCAAAAAGGCGAATTGCTCCCAAAATAGTACCAATCTAACCGTCATCTCATCCCGCAAAAAATTAGCCCCTACCTGAGACAATCGCCCAAAAAATAAAAAAACTACAGCTCTCAGACTATGGAGACACTAAAACATTATTTTTTTTCTTTCAAAAATGATATTATTGTGTAAACCTTAAATAAAAAAAAGTACACATGTTGGGTATCGCCACGTCCGTAACAACCTGCTCTACAAAAATCTCACATGACCTAACCCCTCATGTGAACGCAGTAAAAATGAATAAATAAAAGCTGTGCCAAAATTCCCAATTTTTGGGTCACCTTGCCCCAAAAAGTGTAATAATGAATAATCAAAAAATCATATTTACCCAAAAATGGTACCAATAAAAATTTCAACTCTTCCTGCAAAAAATGAGCCCCTACACAAGACAATCGGAAGAAAAATAAAAAAGATATGGCATTCAGAAAATGGAGACACAAAAACATATTTTTTCTCAAAAATGCTTTATTATGTAAAACTGAAACAAACAAACAAAGAAAGTAGACATATTTGATATCATCGCGTCCGTAACAACCAGCTCTATAAAAATACCACATGATCTAACCTGTCAGATGAACATTATAAAAAACAAAAAAGAAATACAGTACCAAAACATCCATTCTTCGGTTACCTTGCCTCCCAAAAAAATAATATAGAGCAATTAAAAATCATATGTACCCCAAAATAGTACCAATAAAACTGTCATCTTATCCCGTAGTTTCCAAAATGGGGTCACTTTTTGATTGTTTGTACTATAGGGTGCATCTGGGGAGCTTCAAATGGGACATGGTGTCTAAAAACCAGTCCAGCAAAATCTGACTTCAAAAAACAATACGGCGCTCCTTTCCTTCTGCGCCCCGCCATGCGCTCATACAGCAGTTTACCACCACATGTGGGGAGTTTCTCTAAACCGCAGAATCAGGGTAATAAATATTTGAGTTTTGTTTGGCTGTTAACCTTAGATGTGTTAAAGAAAAACTGGACTAAAATGGTAAATCTGCCAAAAAAGTGAAATTTAGAAATTTCATCTCCATTTTCCTTTAATTCTTGTGGAATACCTAAAGGGTTAACAAAGCTTATAAAATCAGTGTTAAGTAACTTGAGGGGTGTAGTTTCCAAAATGGGATCATTTATGGGGGGTTCTACTATGTAAGCCCCACAAAGTGACTTCAGACCTGAACTGGTCCTTAAAAAGTGAATTTTGTAAATTTTCTTAAAAAATGTAAGAATTGCCTCTAAAATTCTAAGCCTTCTAACGTCCCAAAAAAATAAAATGACATTTACAAAATGCTGCAAACATAAAGTAGACATATGGGGAATGTTAAATAATAAATATTTTATGAGATATCACTTTCAATTTTAAAAGCAGAGAAATTGAAATTTTGAAAATTGTGAATTTTTCAAAATTTTTTGTAAAGTTGGGATTTTTTCATAAATAAAGGTGACATATATTGACTCAAATTTATGACTGTCATGAAGTACAATGTGTCACGAGAAAACAATCTCAGAATGGCCTGGATAAGTAAAAGTGTTTCAAAGTTATCACTCCATAGAGTGATACATGTCAGATTTTCAAAAATAAGTCTGGTCACGAAGGTGCAAAATGGCCCGGTCATTAAGGGGTTAAATTGGTTTGACATGACCGATCCCTCATGAAGCCATGCTGTTATGGAGTTATTTGCTTATTTTCATTGAGGTACTCCAAGATAGCATCTCTTAGAAAACCTTCAAACAGTTTACCCACAACAGAAGTTAAACTTACCGGCCTATAGTTTCCAGGCTCTGTTTTTGGACCCTTTTTGAATATTGGCACCACATTTACTATGCGCCAATCCTGTGGAACACTCCCTGTCAGTATAGAGTACTTAAATATCAGAATTAAGGTTCTGGCGATGACATTACTTAATTGTCTTAGGATACGGGGGTGTATGCCATCCGGTCCTGGCGATTTGTCTATTTTAATATTTTTAAGACGCAGCTCTACTTCTTCCTGGGTCAGACAGGGCACTTTTAATGGGGAATTTACTTTTATATTCTGCATTTCATCTGACAGTTTATTTTCCTCAGTGAATACAGTGGAGAAAAAGATATTTAGTAGCTTTGCTTTCTCCTCATCGCTCTCTGCAACTCCCCCCTCATTACTCTGTAAGGGGCCGACACCTTCAGGTTTATACTTTTTACCATATATATAATTAAAGAACATTTAGTTTTACTCCCTTTGGCGATTAATCTCTCCGTCTCTAGTTTGGCTGTTTTTATTTGTCTTTTACATATTCTATTTTTTTCAATGCTTCCTCGCTCCCCTCCTGTTTTAGGCTACTTTCACACTAGCGTTAGCACGGATCCGGCACCTAAAGGGTGCCAACGGATCCGTGTTAACGCTATATATGTGTGGAGCCGGAGCAGAGCTCCGGCCCCACACATGACACACATTGAAACAAGACACAGACATACAGACATACTCCAGGGACGCCGGCAGAACGTCTTCACGCGCCTCCTGCGCGCAGTGATGACGATTCCCCACAGCGCCCTGAAGACATGCTGCCAGCGTCCCTGGAGTATGTGAGTATGTATGTATATCTGTATGTTTGTATGTATGTATCTATGTATGTAAGACGGATCCGGAATGACCCCCCCATTGGAAATCAATGGAGGACAGATCCGGATTACTGGTGTGTCCACACCAAACGGATCCGTCCCCATTGACTTGCATTGGGGGTCATTCCGGATCCGTCTTGGTGCGGATGCCTGGACCGGAGAGCAAACCGCAGCATGCTGCGGTTTGTTCTCCGGTCTGAAGACGGAACGGAATGCTTCTAGGAGCATTCCGTTGTCTTCAGTTCAGTTTTGCCCCCATTGACAATGAATGGGGACAAAACTGAAGCGTTTTTTTCCGGTATTGAGCCCCTATAATGGAACTCAATACCGGAATTTAAAAATGCTAATGTGAAAGTAGCCTTAGTGATTTAAATTCTTTCTGTTTGTCATTTTATTGCTTTCTTTACAGTTCTATTTATCCACATTGGTTTTTTCTTGTTCCTTAACCTTTTATTCCCATAAGGTATGTACCTCTCACAATTAGATATTAGGATGCTTTTAAAAATATCCCATACCAGAGTGACCAGACAGCGATAGCGTAGATCTGGTGGCCAATCGATAAGGCTTCTTTCAGTGTATTTTGCGGGCTCCGATCCGCATATTTTGCTGATGGGATGCGGACCCATTCATTTTAATGGGTCAGTAAAATATACTGACAGCACACTGTGTGCTGTCCGCATCCGTATGTTCGTTCAGTAGCCCGCAAAAAAAAAAATAGAACATGTCCTATTTTTGTCCATTTTGCGGACAAGGATAGGCATTGTTACAATGGATCTGCAAAAAAAACAGATGCCATACGGACATCATCCGTTTTTTTTTTTTTGCAGATCCGCAATTTGCGCACCACAAAACACAACAGTCGTGTGTAAAAAAGAAAAGCTGTGATGTGTTATTAGTGGACATTAAAGGGGCTGTCTGGGGGTAACTGCACACTATGTGCACCAGCGTTAATATTTTCCTCTACTGAGATCTGTCATAGGGTCTCAATACCGGAAAAAAACGCTTCCGTTTTGTATCCATTCATTGTCAATGGGGACAAAACGTAATTGAACAGAACGGAGTGCTCCAAAATGTATTCAGTTTTGTTCTCATACCGGAGAGCAAACCGGTTTTCTTTCCGTCCTGGGATGCAGAGCAAGACGAATCCGTTTTCTGTGACACAATAGAAAACGGATCCCATTGACTTTCGATGGAGCTCATGACGGATCCGTCTTCCGTTCATAATGGATGCAGATGGTTGTATTATCAGTAATGGAAGCGTTTTTGCTGAACCCTGCCAGATCCAGAAAAAAAACTAGTGTGAAAGTAGCCTAATGCATGTTTTTCCACATTGAATTTTTTACTGAAAAGAAACGCAGCGTAATGGAGTGCAGGAAAGTGAATGAGGTCTGACAAATCTTATGTATGGTTTGCTTTCTTCCTGCATTTGGAACTGACCTGCTTTGTGGATTTTTTAAAATCCACAGCATGTCAATTGTTTGTGCAATTCTGCACCTTATAGTGGTTTCCCCCATAGACTTCAATTGGGTTGTAGAACTGGCTTAGTTGCCCATAGCAACCAATCAGATTCCACCTTTCATTTTTCAAAGAAGCTGTCGAAAATGAAAGATGGAATCTGATTGGTTGCTATGGTCAACCAAGCCAGTTCTACTTTACACCAGCTTGATAAATGACCTAAAAAATCCCCACCAAAAACCACATAAAGCTGCATAAAAACGCACCAAAACTGCAATAAATAGTGTGGATTTAGGTGCGGTTATGGTGTGGATTTCATGCCGATTTTCTGTGCAGGTACCTCTAGAGCAGTGGTTCTCAACTCCAGTCCTCGGGACCCACCTGCCAGTCAGAATTTAGGAATATCCCACAGAATGAATACCTGTGGTAAGTCCTGATGGATGGACGCTAATTATATCAGCTGGTCTAAACTAAGGAAATCCTGAAAACCTGACTGGCAGGTAGGTCCCGAGGACTGGAGTTGAGAACCACTGCTCTAGAGCGTCCACGTGTCCTAATATATACAGGGGTTTTCCTCATGGGACATGAACTCATTTGAAAAGTTCTGTAGCATTTAATGTCCTTTTATATGGCAGAAATGGGCTGTATCTTGACAGGGAACCTGTCATCAAGATGCTCAATATTTAACTATGAGCATTACCTTCAGGGCTGTGGAGTCGATGACCATTTTGGTAGAGTCGGTATAAAATGGACTGACTCCGACTACTAAAATATATAATAAATTGGTACATTTAGTTCAATTTGCTGAATATATTTTCATAAGAATTTGGGAAAATGATGAAATGTCCTATAATTGTCTGTTCTATTCCTGAACTAAGGATCTAGCCTTTCAGTTGAGATGAATGTGTGCTGCCCTTCATGTAGATGCTCAAAAGTGAAACTCCTCTGCTACAGATAAGAGGAAAAAGGCAGTGGGAAGGAATGGCTGTACTCATCTCAGATCTGCTAGAGAAAACAGGATTAAAGGGGTTTTCTCACTAGTTACAAAGATCAGCTTTCAGCATAAAGGGACAATTAAAGGAAGACATTTTCTAAATACAGTGGTCAATAGATTTTACTTTAGTCATGAACTATAGACAGTTCAGCAGGTCTCTCACTGTACACAGGTTTCTATGGTAACCTGCAGACCAGAAAGACTGTTATCCGATTGGCTGAGAGCAGGAGTGATCTCAGTAAGGACTGAGAAGCATGGTTTTACCTGTAATTGTGTTAGAGATCACAATCTCCTGCTCTGTCAGAGTAAGTTAATATATGCTAATAACTGCTGGAGACCCCCCCCCCCCACGGCCTGAGGAGACAGAGTGAATGCAAACTGCTTGTCGGCCAGTGAATCAACGTGCTGAGAAAACCCCTTTAAGGTAAGTACTTCTTAGTGTATCTAAACTTTCAATAAACTGTGCATAAATCAATTGTCCAGTGCATGTTCTCTCTGTATGCTTTGTTTTAGTTTGCTTTTCCTCTGAGCTCATGTTTGGAGAGGTTAGCTGCTCTGATGGCTTCTATATGCTGCTGATGCAAAAACATCTCTGGCCTTATGTATGAAAACTGTCTAGGCGTAGAAGTTTTTTGTTGCCCATAGAAACCAATTAGAGCTCCCCTTTCATTTTACATAGTGCTCTGGAGAAATGAAAGGGGAGCTCTGATTGGTTGCTATGGGCAACAAAGAAAGTCTTAGACCTAGACAGTTGTCATACATCAGGCCCTTAGTGAGCTGTACCCAGAGAAAAGCCTGACACTGAAAGTTCAGAGCAAAGATATCTAGTAAAACATATATTACAGACTCTTTTTGTCATGACACATCTGTACTATTGATTTATGCAAAGTTTGTTTAAAGTTATCACTTAAACATGCGCCATGTATGAGGGAGTCGGAGTCAGATTGGGAGTCGGAGTCAAAGTCAGGGGAAATTGAGGAGTCGGAGTTGGAGTCGGGGCTTTGGCTTACAGACTCCACAGCCCTGATTACCTTATCACTTGTCCCCAGTAGTGTGCACTGACCCTCCCTGTCTGGCGCATGCACAGAGAAGTGCTGAAGCTAGGAGCTATAAACTCATCTACACTGCGCAGGAGAACCCCTGGAGAGTGCATCTGTGCAAGCAGAGGTCGCAATAATGCCTGTACAAGCATCATTGATGCCTCTTCAGGCTGTTTTACTCCCTGGAAAAAGTCTAAGGCGTACCACTACACCTTAGACTTTTCCCTCACATTCAGAAGTGCAGGCCGCACTGTGAACGGCACGGGCAGCGCAGCGATGCTGCCTGTGCCTGAGAACCAATAGCAAAGCTCCTCACAGCAAGGAGCTTTGCTATTGGTTAGTTTGGGCACGCTCTGGAGCGATACAGCGCCCTGCAGCAGGGGGAGCTGGGAGGAGGTGGGGCCGGCTCCGGGGTAATTGTAGAATAAGGAGATCGGGTTGCGCTGTGGAAGGACCCCAGGAAGCATGGCGGCACCGCGGAGGAGCTGAAGAGGACTCCTCAGAGGTGAAAAACAGCCCCGGACATGAAGGTGACAGCAGAGTGTAATGCAGTGTGTGATTATCACACGCTGCATTACATACATCACATACTGCACCACATGCACCATACACTGCACCACATGCACCATACACATCTCACACTGATGCAGTAGTGTAGTGTATAGTGAATGCAGGCAGAATATTATAGCCAAGTGATAAAGCACAGGGTTAATTCCACTTTACTGGACTTTATCACTTGGCTATAATTGCTGTTATTTAGACTAGTTATGGCTCCACCGCATAAATCCCCACCTCTTAGGCCCCGTTCACACCAGCGCTACTTATTTCTGTTGTTCTGCTCATCTAACGAAAATAATGGAAGTGCTTGATCAGGCAGTTAAGGGTGGGTTTTTGTCATACATTCAATGTACGCAAAAACCATATACATTAACGGACGCCTCAGACAGATGCCATACTGTGAAAAATTCCATAGTGGGGCAACCATCACCATGGAGTTCCATTGTAAAAAAGAAAGAAAAAAAAATTAAATTTTTTTGCAGGATGGGAAAGTGCAGTGTACCACGTTTTTCCAGCCTGCAAAGTTCAGTAAAAAAACATATAGGTTAACATATACTTTCTTTTTTATAATGGAATTCTGTGGTGACGGATGTGTATGCAAATGAGTTGGCAGAGTATGGCGTCTGTTAACATATATACGTTTTTTTTTTTTGTGTACATTAAATGTATGACAAAAACGTGATGTGAACCCAGCCTAACTGACAGGGAAGAAGCTGAGCAGATTCCGCCGACTATGATGGAGTCCGTTCAGTTACCATTCACGAGCCTGTGTTTTTACCAGACAAAACCTCCTGCATACAGGGCTTTTTTTGTCTGGTCTTTCGACAGAATCTGCAACAGAGGCTCCAAACCCAGATGTGACCACTTGCGGGCCGATATATTATGTATTTGAATGACCGCAACTTTCGTACTCCTCCTCAGGTAAAAATACTCCTGAAAAATGGTCGGAGGTGTATTTTTACTCTTCTGGAAAAAACATAGTGCGACCTCTGTGTGCAAGATGATGAGGGGCAAGGGCATGACTTTGCCACTGCTCTGAAACGCCAAGGGGCAGGATTTGAATGCAGTAACCATGGCTTGGAGGATGGAAGTGCTCATTAGCATACCACAGGAATGGGGTATAAAGTCTCCAAAACATGAAATGCAGTACCAGAACAGCTTATTTGTGGACAACATGCTTGAAATAAGGTAATGCATGTAGTTAAAGGGATTGTCCGGGTTCAGAGCTGAACCCGGACATACCCTTAATTTCACCCAGGCAGCCCGCCTGATGTTGGCATCGGAGCTTTCTATGTTCCGATGCCCTCCTTTGCCCTAAGCGTCTGACAATGTTCCGATGCCCTCCTTTGCCCTAAGCGTCTGACATTGGTGTTAACTGCAATGCCGGCCGTTAGAGCTGGAGCTCAGCTACAATCAGTGCTGGGCTTCCACCTGGCATGGGTGGCAGGGACTAAAAAGACCTACACAAGCTGCGCTGATACAGCGCACAATGAGAAGAATATCGTTATGATTTTTAAAAAATCAATATCATTGGGCTGTAAAAGGGCAAATTAATCAAATTAATTTGATTAATCACCCAGCCCTACTGTCGCACTACTTTTTTTTGGTTTGGGTTCTTTTGTGGCATTTTTGTGCAAGGAATGGGATGATATCATCTGATTTCTCTTCCACTGTAGATCAGTATGATAGAAACCCTTGGTAAAAGATAAACAGCAATGTAAAAATATCAAAAAACACTTGTGCTAGAAAATGAAGGAAAATAGAGCACATCCAGAACATGCTGCAATTTGAGAAAAAAATGCCATTGGCCCAAAAATGAAACGCAAGTGAGGAAAAACGCTAAAGAAAAAAATGCATGCTTGTACGGTTTTAAATAATTCCTATAGACTTCCAGCAAACATCTGGAGGTGTTTTTTTTTTTTTTTTTTTTTTTTTCCCCTGCTGAAGAAAAATTGTTGGAAGAAAATGTAGCAAAAGTCATTAAAACCGCCAAAAAAGACTATGGGGAGAGGGGAATTTTTGAAGTTGGCTCTATGAGGAAAACCACCCTACATAAGATGCGGAATTGCACAATTGACAAGCTGCAGATTTCAAAATGCCCACGGCAGTTTCCACATGGAAGAGAAATGTGTACATGAGATCTGTCAAAGCTCATACACTTTGCTAACACTGTATCATGTTGTGGTTTTTCCCACAAAATTCTGCGTGGAAAAATGATGCATAATCCGTAAGGTGTGCAGGTAACCTAAGAGTGAAAAACATGGATTTTCATGTGGTAAGTCCACAGTGTAAGGGCTCATGCATTCGAATGTATTTATTTATTTTTGCCCGTGTCTGTTCCGTGGAGGGGCCATATATCATGGGATAACCCCTTTAAAAGCCCAGTATTTTCCGATGACGGCAATTTGTACAACTTTCTTAAACCACAGAAAAAGTTGTGTGTGATTTAAGGCTTTACAGGTAACAGTGAATATTGGACAAATGGGGGGAAGCACAACTTTAGCTTTACTGGCCAAGAAAGGTCAGTAGCTGCTATTTATTTCTTTCTTTATTGTGAACACT
The DNA here is from genome assembly GCA_900303285.1 of Rhinella marina. Taxonomy (NCBI): domain Eukaryota; kingdom Metazoa; phylum Chordata; class Amphibia; order Anura; family Bufonidae; genus Rhinella; species Rhinella marina. Next base: position 236,055 of record ONZH01011768.1, on the reverse strand, counting down.
TTAACACCACAATATCTTCATTTTCCTTGATCTGGCTTCTTTCATCTTGTAATCCAAGGGGGGAAATAAAATGCCATCAATAGCTAAAGGGCAGTTGTTCTTGCTGGTAGTGACATTTACATTAAAGGGGTTGTTCTGCCAGGTATTTCTGTTTTAAATCTGAACTTCATTAGCCTTACGAATAAACTGTCAGTATGACAGCTGACCCGATGTCCTAATATTATCCCCTGTCCTCTCCACTTTCAGGAGCTGCTTTGTGTTGTCACGAGGCCATGTGTCTAGACCTGCACCGCTTTTTTTCTGATACCAACTATTGGCTTGGCTTAATTTGAGCCAGAAATTTATGCCGAAATTGTGGAACAATTTTGGAGCTAAATGTCATATACTAGGCAACTCTCCCTATCCCACTAAGCTGATCCCTTTTCCCGCTAAACCTCCCCATCCCCGGCAGACTAGGTACAGACGTATTTCCATTACGCCCTATGACAGCACCTGTGAGAGATCCCCCCCCCCCTTCCAGACTGGAAACAGGAACTTCCCAGATCTTTAAAAGGATCCTCCTCTCTCCTTTCCTCAGTTTCTTCCTGTTTCCTGACGGTGTAAGACACCACTAGGAGCCGCTGTGAAGTCCGGTTGGTCTCCTTTTTTCTTGCCGTGGGGGGAATCCTGATGACTGCCTAATGTTCCTTCAGGCCTGCAGCCGGGCGGTGTTCCGGTAGGGGATGGAGATCCCCCCCCCCCCCCCCCCTCCCCTCTTACACGTCGAGTGGCGTGTGTGCCAGCAGGCACTGTTTCCGGCGCGCAGTGCAGGTGTGCCGGATGTGAGGCGTGTTCCATACTGATACAGGAAGGGCGAGGAGCCAGAAACATGGCGGGTGGTGCGCGCCCATCAAAAGGAGACGCCAGCCGGCTGAAATGGAAGGGAGCGGCAGCAGAGTGGCAGGTTTCTGTATAGCGACCGGATCTCTACCACCCCTTTCAGCTGGAGATTATGCAAAGAGGGGGATGGGCCACAGAGCGGCAGGAGCAGCATTCTGAATCTAGTATGGTACTCCTGTGGGGTAAGAGGGGTTGTACCCCACCATCTCCTGGTAGGAGAGTGGTGTTTTTTTTTTTTTTTTTAAATTCTATATGGTTTTACTGTGGGCTATGTGTTACTACAGGTCAAAGAGCCTCCAAGCAAAGCCACCCACAAGACAAAGGGCAGAGAGTGTGGGATTTGCAAAAAGAAGTTAAAGGGGTATTCCGGTTACCATCAATATAACTTATGTTTTAGACTAATTCATCATCAATCATTACCTAATATAATGTCAATTTCACATATTTACCGTTCAGTAGTTATAAAGTACTTTTCTTCCCCTGCTACTCACTGTGTTCCTCATTAGTTACCATGGCACCGACCTGTAGTTCTGAGCCTTTGTCAGGTCAGGCATTCTCAGTGTTTTGCTATCAATTCTCTAGCTAAATGTCAGTGTGCTGCTGATTACTGAGTAGAGGGGGCGTGACCGGACTGTATATAAGGCAGCCAATCAGTAATCATCAACACTCATGAACAAGCACGAACTCACAGCAGGAAAGCTAGGGATTGTGGGGATTGTAGTTTTGTGAGGGAAGATCGGCAGCCATGATACACTCAGTGTGCTGCAGGCTCACACAGGAGCTAAACAAATGGATTACAAGGTAAAATGAAGCTCTGGTTATATGTATAGGTATGGGTTGTGGTTGGGTCACAGCTTGCAGCCTTAACCCTTTCACGACCAGAGGTTTTTTCGGTTTTGCATTTTCGTTTTTTGCTCCTTGCCTTTATACAGCCATAACTTTTTTATTTTTCTGTTCACATAGCTGTATGAGGGCTTGTTTTTTGCGGGACAAGTTGTACTTTCAAACACCACCAATTATTGTTGCAAATGGTGTAGTGGGAAGCGGGGAAAAAATTCCAAATCGGGTGAAATTGCAAAAAAAACACTATTCCGCTACAGTTTTCCGGGTTTTTTATTTATGGCGTTCGCTGTTCATTAAAACTGACCGGTTACTTTCATTCTACAGGTCAGTACGAATCCAGCGGTACCTAACTTGTATTTAAAAAATTATAAAGTTTTGCGGGGCGATCTGAAGTTTTTATTGATACCATTCTGGGGTGTGTGACTTTTTGATCGCTTTTTATTTAATTTTTTTAAGAAAAAAAAAGCGACAAAAAACAGCGAATAGCCATTTTGACGCTTTTTTCCGCCACACAATTCACAGTGTTGGAATTTCTTTTTTTTATTTTAAAAGTACGGGCGTTTTCGGTCACGGTGATAATCATGATGTCTATATTTATTTTTATTTAGGTATTTATTTTTTAATTATACGGAAAGGGGGGTGATTTAAACTTTTATATTTTATTTTTTATATATTTTTTAACTTTTTTTTTTTTAAATATTTTTATTATTTGAAAGCTCAAATATGAGCTAATATATTGTACTTTTTATTTTTTCACTATGAGCAATCTCTGATTTTTAATCTTCAAGTAAAACTCATGATTGCTCATTTCTTATCCTGGCCTGCCATCTAGTGGCCAGAATAAGAATTGCACTTTGAAAGCTGTAATCCTCACCAGCGAGGATTACAGCTTTCATAGCATGTACAGACGGCCCGATTGGCCAATCGGGTCATCTGTACATCACCTTCCAGGTTCAGACGCCACCGGAAGACTTCAGAAGGGCCCACAAGGAATGAGAAGTCCATCGGAAGACGCCGATTGCGGTAAGTAGCCGCAAGTCTCTGCTGTTAGAAACAGCAGAGACTTGCCGGCCATGATGCCCGCCGCACGGGCGAGCGGGCGTCATGTCCGAGCGCCGTACATGTACGGCGCAGATCGGGAAGGGGTTAATGCAGTTTATCATAAATTAGGTTATGTTACCGGTATACCACTTTAAGCCCATCTTTCCCCAAAGTCTGTTGTCAAGCGTGTTTGGACAGTGGTAGTGGAAGATTCCCCATCTCTCTTCCAGAACATACAGAACCTGGTCAAAATGGAGGTTCGTTCCTCTGTAGAACAGCTTAAGAAATCTCTACCTAGTTCCACCAAGCAGAGAAAAGCACAGATGGTAGAGTCAGACTCTACTGAGTCAGATTCGGAAGAAGAAGGGTTAATAGAGGATTTTGATTCTTCCTCTAAAAATCTTGCTGGGAAGCCATTGTTTAAAGTAGAAGATACAGAGAGTGTTCCCTATACAGGACTGTGTAAAAGAATTGATAAAAAGAGAATGGGCAAACCTGGAAAAAAAAAAGTCTGTATTCCTAGATCAGTTAAAAGAAAATACTCATTTAATGATCAGGGAGTATCGACTTGGCAAGATGTACCTTGGGTTAATGCCCCTGTAGCAAGGTTAATAAAAAATCATCCCTCCCATTTGAAGATTGATGTTCCCTAAAGGACCCAATCTTAGGCAAAATTGATGGGTGTCCACTTCCTCTTTTAAACCTAATATTGCTGCTACAGCAGTAGCTAGATCACTTAGAGTTGGTTGGGGGGAATTAGAGTTCCATGTTCCTAGTAAAACCCCGAGAGAACAATTGCTAGAAGCGATTCCTACTATGCTGAAGGCAGTTGATTTTATTTTGGATGCAACAGCTGACTCTTTAAAATTGTTGGTCTGCTAGAGGAGCAGCTTTGTCTAATTCTGCCAGGAGATCTCTTTGGTTAAATGGGTGGAAAGGAGTCATTGCATCTAAGTCCAAATACTGTGCACTGCCTTGCCAGGGTAATGTTTTATTTGGTCCTGCACTGGATGATATTTTAGACAGCTTCTGACAGAAAGAAGGGGTTTCCTGTACCATCCTTTCCTAAGCAAAGAAGAAAGCCATTTCGGTTTGTGGATGCCAGGCCTCGGGTGGGGTATCACCTTACTTTATTTTATCAAGCCTGACAAATTATTACAGCAAGTCCCTAGGTAAATAGTATAATAGAGAGTCAGTTGGACTTCAAGAAATCCCCACCAGAAACAGTTAAAAAAAAATAAAAAATTCTTTGCGTCGGTGTTCTCCAAAGCAGTTAGCCTTATTAGGGGAAATAAAAGACCTAATGGATTAAGCAGTTTTAATTCCTGTTTCAACAGAGAAAATAGGGGTTCTATTCGACTCTTTTCCTTGTCCCCAAGCCAGATGAATCTTATTGGATAATAATACATTTGAAAGACCTGAACTCGTATCTGACTTATCAGAAATTCCGGATGGAATCAATTGCATCTACAGTCCTGCATCTGTTCTTCAGTTGTGTTATGGCGTTGATAGATACCAAGGACGCCTATTATCGCGTGCCCATACACCCCTCATCTCAGAGGTTTCTCAGGGTAGTGGTACAGACAAGACTCAGTCCTTCATCTGCAGTTCATAGCACTTCCTTTTGGGGTATCTCCGGCATTGAGACTCTTCACAAAACTAATGGCGGAGGTGATGGCGCAAGTAAGGAGGTTGGATATTATAATTATCCCATACCTGGACGACCTCCTTATAGTGGGGCAGTCCCCAGACTACCTTTTAATACAGGTTCAAGAAGTATTAACCACTTCCCATCCGGGCCATTTACCCCCTTCCTGACCAGGCCTAATTTTGCAAATCTCACATGTGTCACTTCATGTGGTAATAACTTTGGAACGCTTTTACTTATCCAAGCCATTCATAGACTGTTTTCTTGTGACACATTGTACTTTGTGTTAATGGTAAATTTGAGTCAATATATTTTACCTTTATTTATAAAAAATCCAAAATTTACTGAAAATTTTGAAAAAAATCACAATTTTTTAAATATTAATTTCTCTGCTTTTAAGTTGCATAGGGATATCTAATAAAATTGTTATTAATGAACATTCACCATATGTCCACTTTATGTTGGCATAATTTTGGAAATGTAATTTTATTTTTTGAGGACGTTAGAAAGCTTCGAATTTTAGATGTAATTTTTAAGATTTTCATGAAAATTTCCAATAGTTAATTTTAAAGGACCTTTGCAGTTCTAACATGACTTTGAGGGGCTTAAAGGGAACCTGTCATCTCCGAAACACCCCCTGAACTAGAGTAAGTGTTGTATAGTGCAAATGATGCTGAATCCGAATATGTAAGTTTTATCTTCATACTCCCTTCCATTCTGACTCTGTGCTCCCACAAACCTGCAGTAAAATGCACTCAGTGGACTCTTCTTTGAGTCCTCTCCATTATGTGAGTGAGCACTGGAGTCCAGTGAATGCATTTTACTACAGGTTTGTGGGAGCACAGAGTCAGAATGGAAGTGAGTATGAAGATAAAACTTACATATTCGGATTCAGCATCACTTACACTATACACCACTTACTCTAGTTCAGGGGGTGTTTTGGAGATGACATGTTCCCTTTAAATAATAGAAACCTCCCATAAATGAACATATTTTAGAAACTACAGCCCCCAATGTGATCCAAACTGATTTTTACAAAGTTTGTTAACCCTTTAGATTTCCCACAAGAATTAAAACAGAAGGAAGGTGAAATTTAAAATTAAATATATATTTTTTTTGCAGATTTTCAGTTTTTAATTCATTTTTCCTATAAGATAGCAAGGGTAAACTGCAAATCAAACCTGAATATTTATTTTCCTGATTCTGAAGTTTGCAGAAACACCCCATATGTGGTTGTAAACTGCTCTGTGACCGGCAGTAATGAGAGGGAGATAGTACAAGCATTTGTGATGGCTTTAACAGCTTGTCAGAGTGATCAAAAGCCTGGAGACCAGGAAAAAAGGTCTTAGGTTAAAGCTCCATGTTCTTGGCTGTCAGGAGGCAGCTGAGTCATGGAGCTTCTATGTACAGGTGCTGCACACAGGGGGCAAAGCTCAAGGACGTTTTAAAACGTCCATTCAGAGATAGAGATCCACTACCAGGACGTTTATAATCAATGGGCAGACTGGAAGTGGTTAAAGATCTTGACAGACCTAGGTTGGCTCGTAAACTGGGAAAAGTCATCTCTGACTCCAAGTTATCGATGTACTTTCCTAGGGATTCAACTAGATTCTACATCCCACAAATCTTTTCTTCCAGAAAAGAAGGAGCTTGCAATTCATCAAAAAATTCTGAAATTCTGAAAAGCAAGAGTAACTACCCTGAGGGAAGCCATGTCAGTATTAGGAATAATGACATCTTGTATTCCAGCGGTGAAATGGGCTCAGTTCAGGTCCCAGGTTCGTCAGTCTCATATTCTGTCATGCGGGAATGGAGATCAGTGATCCCTGAACTACAAAATTCAGATTCCCGAGTCAGTGAGGAATTCCCTTTAGGGGTGGATGAGTCCAGTAAATCGGAGGTCAGAGGTGGAATGGATAAAAGACAATCCCATAACAACAACGGATGCCAGCCCCAAGGAGTGGGGAGCTCACTCAAATTCGGGGCGATTGGTGCCTTTGTCAAGAAGTCTTCAACCAAATGCATCTTTGGGTGGGCCCCTCAATAGATCTGTTTGCTTCCAGTGAGAACAAGAAATGCAAAAGGTTTTTTTCCCTCAACCCCTAGCGGATCAGTCTTGGGGGTTAGATGCTCTGTGACAACCATGGGGGAAGGATCTATGTTATGCATTCCCCCCTCTTGGCCTGTTACCCAGAGTGATTCAAAAGATCAGTAGGGAGGAAGTTACAGTATTTTTGATAGCCCCTTTTTGGCCGAAAAGAGTTTGGTTCACGTGATTGAGGAAACTGTCCCTTTCAGACCCTTGGGTGCTGACAGAGAGGGAGGATTGGTTATATCAGAGCCCTCTACTTCATTCAGAGGTAGTGAAACACCTAACGGCCTGGATATTGAAAGGGAATTCCTTAGATCTAGAGGCTTGTCAGAGCGGGTGTTCAATACGCTTCAAGCTAGCAGGAAAACAATGACTTAAGATATATACGTGAGAATCTGGAAAGCATTATCCATTTTTCTAGATAAGTTTTGCATTTATCCTCACCTCCGGATATTCCATCAATCCTAAATTTTCTGGAGTGAGGGCTAAATAAGAGACAGAGACCTAGTACCCTAAAAGTTCAGGGTTCAGCACTTAGTGCCTTGTTTGATGTTAGATTGGCAATTCACCCCTGGATGAAAAGGTTTATAAGAGCATCCTCTAGATTGAATCGAACCCTTTTGCCCAAATCATGTCCTTGGGATCTCAATGTGGTTCTTTCTAGTCTAACCCAAAGTCCGTTTCAACCCATAGATTCCATTTCTATTAACATGTCATACAAAACTGCTTTTTTGGTGACCATCACTTCGGCTAGAAGGATGGGGGAGTTTCTGCTTTATCTGCTTCACTTCCTTATACCTCTATTTTGGATGACCGAATTGTCTCAGATTTCCATAGATCCCAAAAAATTATTTTACCTTCCTTCTGTTCTAAAAACGAAGGTGAAGAACGGTTCCACGCGCTACATGAAATGAGAGGGGTGTGTTATTTGGAATCTACTAAAGATTGGAGGAAGACTTCTCAGTAGTTCAATCAATATCATAGTCCAAATAGAGGTCTGGAAGTCACATGTTGTACTATTGCTAGGTGGATTGGTAGAGCAATAGGTTTAGCATACTCTTCTGTGGGATTTTCATCACACTTTACAAGAGCCTTGCCTTAGCGACATCTTGGGCAGAGAGCTGCTGCGCCTCTATTGACCAAATTTGTAGAGCTGCTACCTGGAGCTCTCCAAATACTTTTTATAAGCATTACAGATTGGACCTTTTGACTAGTCAGGACTTGGCTTTTAAAAGAAAAGTCCTGTGGGCTGTATTTCCCCCCCCCCCCCCCCCTCGAGTCATCTAGTCTAGTCTCTCACAGGTTCTGTCATAGGGCGTAATGGAAATACATAGATTACTCTTACCGGCAATCCGTTTTCCATGAGCCTATGACAGCACCTACATTATTCCCCACCCTAAATAAATATAAAAAAAAATAAAAAAAAAAAATAAATGTATATGGCTATAGATATATAGGTGCATATATGTGTGTTTTTGAAGTGAGTGTTTCACTGTATATAGAATAGAATCTTGTCACAAACTGATGAATGGAGAGAGGAGGATCCTTTTAAAGATCTGGGAAGTTCCTGTTTCCTGTCTGGAAGGGGGAGGATCTCTCACAGGTGCTGTGATAGGCTTATGGAAAACGGATTACCGGTAAGAGTAATCTATGTATTTTCGCACAGCTTACGCGAGAATTCAGGGTCACCCGCTAGTAAATATGGCCCAATATAGTGCCTTTCAAAAGTAATAAGCCGCCTTGGTGTTTTTCTGGATTTGTTACAACCTGGAATTAAAATGGATTTTAATTTAGACTTGCATCATCATATAGTCCAAATTGTTACCCTGGAATGAAAAAGTACCTTGATTAAAACTAAAAAGTTGAGTGCATACAGTATGTTTTCACCCCTCCCCATCCCATAGCTGTGAACCCCCAAATAAGGTTTGGTCCAGCCACATAACTTCCAAAGTCACAATAATTTGTTGAATAAGGTTCCCTGTGCAAAGTTTTGCATGATGGGAGTATAATTGCGTCTGTTCTGAAGGCCCCTGAATCTGCAACACTACTGAGCAAGCAACATGATGACCAAGGGGTTCTCCAAACAGGTCAGAGACAGTTGTGGAGTAGTATAGATCAGTGCTTGGAAAAAAATTTTTAAACATTCCAAACTTTGAACATCTCATTGAACAGTGTTAAATCCATTACGACAAAACTGAAAGAATGTGGCACACTTACAAACCTGATAAGAGGGCCACACGATGAAATTTGCAGAACAAGCAAGGAGGGCATTAATCAGAGATTCAACAAAGATACCAACAATAGCACCTGAGATCCATAGTGGAGTTGGAAGTATTGTCCGTAAGCCGTACACTCCACAGAGTGGGGCTTTATATAATAGTGGCCTGAAAAAAAAGCCATTGCTCAAAGGAAAACATAAGAAAACATGTTTGGAGTTCTCCAAACAGCATGTACAGACTTGCCAAACACATAGAAGAAAGTTCTCAGATCAGATAAGACCATCATGGCAAAAGTTATGTGTGTGCTAAACCCAGCACTTCAGACTTCCGTTCCAGCGCAGAGATGTGAAGACATGTGGTGAGGAGCTCCTCCATACCCTCCCGCCCAAACTCCTAAAAACTGCAAGTTTCAACCACCAGTTACTCCCAAAAAACTGGGGCTGATTATACCCTGAGCAATCGCAGCTCTACATGGAGAGATACCTACTTCGCAGCAGTGGGAAGATGGCAAACACACAAGACAAAGCAGATGCTGAGAGAGTTCCAAGATGGTGCCGGAGGAGCACGTGGAAGTTCAGGAAGTCTCGGCACACTCGCCTGATCTGTTTGTGGGAGACATGGAGTTACAGACTCCGGAACCTCTAGGTTCCTTTTTGGACCATAAAAAAACTAGCTATAAAAGTGGTGAAACATCTAGCGCCAGACATTAAAGACTCTCTGATAACAGCGGTCTCAGCATCATTACAGGAGATACGCACAGAAGTATAGTCCCACTCCTACAGGCTGGGAGAACTAGAGCAAAGGCTGTATTTCGTGGAAGACGGGACATTAGAGACTTCTGCTGAACTAAAGACGCTCCTGCTAGAAAACATCAAACTGCGAGATTGCATGAAGGACTTGGAAAACCGTTCACGTAGAAACCAATCTAATCATACTTTGTGTTCCAGAGTCTATCAAACGCTCTTTGCTGCGAGAGTTGTGTGAGGAGGAAATTCCTGGGGCATTGGGGCTCACAGGCTCCAGAAGAGTAGAGAGGGCCCATCGGCTGGGCCCCCAACAGACACCAGACAAGAACGCACCAGCGGCAGCCCAAATGTCCGCCAACAGACCCAGACAGGTCATTGTTAAATATCTGGACTATAATCATAAGGAAGAAATACTCTGAGCTTTTCACTCTCGCAAGGACCCCCTTGAACTTCAGGGTGAGAAGTTATTGATTTTTGCTGACTACTCAGCAGAAGTGGTGCGAAAAAGAAGGGAATTCAGCAAGGTCTGTTCCATGCTATTTGCAAAGAAAATAAAGTTCCAATTACAATACCCTGCAGTCCTGAGATTTAAGGGGCAAATTTATTAAGACTAGCGTTTTAGACGCTGGTCTTTATAAAGCCCCTATACCTGGCAGTGAATCCGCCGGAGTTATGAAGATGCGCAGGCCTCTACATAACTTCAGCAGATCCTCTGCCATTCTGAGCTGTCTTATATTTAGACCTTATTTCTATGCCTAAAACAGACATAGAGAATGGTAAATGAAATGGTCTTGCTGACCTGTCCCCTTCCCCGCCGCCCATTGTGTATTTCAGATTAATAAATGACCCCCTAAATGTCTTGGAATGGCCTAGTCAAATCCCAGACCTCAGTCCAATGGAGGATCTGTGGCATGCCGTGAAGACTGCTGTACACCAATGCCACCAACTAACGTGAAGGAGTTGATCCCAGTGTCTAGACATGCTAAGCTCCATCTGTAACTGCTGCAAAAGGTGGCCCCACAAAATATTGACTTTTAGGGGTTGGAATACTTGCACGTTGAGGTTCTCTGTTGTGTCTTAATTATTGTTTGTATCACAGTGAAAACTATTACCACCTACACAGCGCTGGTTAATGCATATTGTGTAAATCCCCAAAACATCCGTCTTGATTCCAGGTTGTAACTCAGCAATACTCGGACAACACGAAGGGGGGGAGGGGTCCGGCAAATGGCAATTTTTCTGTTTCTGGCAGATTTAAAAAAAAAAGAGGATTTTGTTTCTGTGAGAGATAAGTTGCTGCAAGTGCTCCAGTGAAATAAACCAGTAGACCAAGCGGGCATGTTTATGTTGAAATTTAGAAATGTTGCTGTCTCATGTGTATTCATACTAGTTCACACCCCACTAGTGAGACTTGTATGAATTCTCTAATTAGACATTTAAGATACCATGGTGTAAAGAAGACAGCTGCCTTGTGTGCTATTTAAAGGGGTTATACTTTTTTTTTTTTTTTTTTTTTTGTGGGTGGGTGCCCTCCTGATCAGACCTGCGATGGGAACCATACTTACCTGCTTCCTGGCGCTGGCTCTCCTCTCCTTCTCTCCATGGCCTCGGCTGCACCTGTGGGCTCTCTGGATGGAACTGTCCTGTTTGCCGTGGCAGGAGTGACCTGCTCCTCTTGCATGACAAATGGTCACCCGGGGAGCAAGCCACCGTTGCAACAGCGTATAACAGGAAGTTTACATCCGGGGGGGAGCCTAACAAAGGTTTCACAGGTATGCTCAGGAACCCGCCCCCCCGGGGTGAACAACCCCTCGCTACAGATAGATGTACCCCATGAGGTCAAAGAGGAAGCATCAAATTATTTCTTATTTAATAAAGGAGTGTAATATTATTGCCTACTGGTTTCTTCTAGATCTCAGAATATCTGGCCCAGTGATCAGATGCTGCTGTCACAATACTGGCCAGAAAGGGTTAAGACTCCGTCCTCATTTGTAATAATGCTGTGTAGCACTTCATTGTTCTATGGGCACTATGTCCTGCGCAGTAACATGCATGTGCATATAATGGTTGGATCAAACTGACAGCACGTCTGGGGGGGGGATGGTGATCTGCCAAGAGAGAAATTATCTCCTCACTTTTTATCTGTCAGCCTGGATAAGGCAACTGGAGGGAACTTTCCTCATCTTTCTGTATCCTGTTACAGTTGTTTGTGATCATGCAAATGACAGATACACAAATTTTCTGTTAGGCATGTTCTTGCCCTCAGCATGCTTTACCTGGCACCCCACTCTTCTGTGACAGTGTCTGCTGTGCAATCAAACAACGGCAGATCGGAAAGAAGTGCACCAGCTTCCTCGCCAAGGCATGTAACACAAGGTCTCGTACACACTTTTCTCTTGTTCATTGTACCTTCCATTTCCATGGCAATGTGAGAAGGAGGGAGCGCATTGTTCGATGCAGTGTTACCTATTTAACTGCCTCGCACCGGTATCTTTATATCCCATAGGTGTTTCCTTTTATTTTACGTTTGTTTGCAGCATTCTTTAGCTGTATTTTTCACAGGTTTTTTTCCCCCACAGAGATATTAATATAAAGTCTGTAGTCAATTCATTACAGAGAAAATATTTTTTTTTTGTATGTTGTTTTTTGTTGTTGCATAAATGCACTTTTAGTATTGACATTTTTGGTATTGGCAAATATGCTGTGGATCGGACAGACAAATAACCGCTACATGTATGAGATTTTAGAAATCTCATGTGCAGATTGTTTCCCGTGTGGAAATTGCCCCGCAGATTTCCAAATATGTAGCATGTAAGTTATGCTTGTGGTTTTAGATGTGGATTTCAACCTGTTTTGTTTGTTTTTTTTTTAATTCAGGAAGAGATTAGGTCAAAAGCAAAATGTAAAGATAAACAGACAATAGCAAGTAGCTCAGTCAGTCCATATTAAGTAAAAGGAACTGTACACAGATGTATGTAATAATCACAGTTGGGACAAAGTGAAGCATGTAGACAGATAAGTCTAGTACAGAGTATACTCCACAATGATAGATAAACATTAGAATCCAACTAAAATAAAAGAAACATAAACGACAAGCAAAGTGATCTTGACAGTGACCAGTTACCCAGGGGCATTTGAGGAGAAGAGACTTGGGGAAACCAACCTAGCCGCTTGGCTCCTGTCAGTCCCCTACCAAACGTATAGCAGTATAGAGAGTGGGCTATATCAGTCCATCAGACTAGGACAGGATGTAGTCCAAACAGACCAGATCATGTGGCATTTGTCAGGGTTCCCCCTGTTTATATGGAAGAGAGCTATTCAGTTTGTATCCATTAAGCACAGGATGGTATAGCTTCATTCATCCAATTCCTAGCAAGAAGTTTCCTATGATGAGGAGAGTTTCTATGAGTCCTAGTCAGCAAAATCGGGGGGGTCAGAGGAACATGGACTCCCATAAGATCATTTAGGAATTTGATGACTTGTGGCCAATATGTCTGGATATAGGGACACTGCCAGATAAGATGTATAAAGGTACCTGGCTCCAACTTGTATATGAGGCATAAATCTGCTCTGCTTGGACAATATTTATCCACTCTGGCTGCGGTTAAGTAAGCCTGATGTGTATTATATAATTGAGAGACTCGCTCAGAGTATTTAGGGGAAGTCTTCCTCGGCACCAGTAGGATATCATCCCAAACAATTTCATTTGTCATTTCAAATTTACCCCCTCCTTTATAATTTATCATTTTGACATTTGCCAATTTAAAATGTTACCCTTTAACAAAACAAAACATTCTCATCATACCTCTGGGTGCATATCTAGCAGTGGTGTACTGTCTGCAAAGTCTTGTATTGCCTCAGAATCCCTCTGGTGCTCCTTTTCATTCAGGCCCTGCCATGTGTCCAAACAGCGGATTTGGGTCACTTTGTGGTAATTCTGAACCCAGGTTCGTTGAGGTGCTTTTCTCCACTTTCACACTCAGTGTCCGAAAAATACTTCCTATCAATAACACATTTGTGAAAATAAAAATGGGATTAAATATCTGACCCCAACCCTAAATAAATGCCTGGCGGGGTGTAGTTTCCAAAATGTGGTCACTTTAAGGGTGGTTTCCACTGTCTTGGTACATTAGTGGTTCTGAAAATGTGACATGGTGCATGAAAAATCATTCCAGCAAAATCTGCGCTCCGAGCCAGATAGTATTGCTGTATCTGGGAGAAACTGTGTAACACACTGACGGGCCTTTTCCTTGTACGACCCCTGTTAAAATAGATATGTTGATAATGACGCTGGCAAAACTTGGACTATAAATGTTTTCCGATTTCAGAATACGTTTCCCATTATTTTCAACATGTCCTTCCTTGCCGTGGTCATTGCAATAAATTGCAGTCGCATGAATGGCAGCACGGCTTCCCAGTGGATTCCCGGCAGTTTTTGGCTTGGAATCCAAACCAAATTCACTTGTCAAACTGTGTGAACGCAGTTCTCCGTTTTATAATACACTCAGGATTTTGGCTAACACACATGCCAGAACTGCACTAAGGTATTCTTTCTGTAATTGTCCTAGACCTGTGCCACAAATCACCTATGGGTGGACAAGTCTGGCTTATCATTTCTTTGCAGCACTGTATGCAGCTTGAGAATCGGTGTACACATATGATTGAATTTTTAAATTTCTTTTTGTGTTTTTAGTATTTTAGAGTAATTAAAGGGGGTTGTCTCACCTCAGACATTAGTGGCATATCACTAGGACATGCTATCAATGTCAGATGGGTGCTGGTCCCACCATTGGGAGCCCCCAAAGAGAACGAGAGTGCACCACAATTGCGCTGCCACCCTCCATTCATTTGAGGAAGTTTTTAAAATGGCAGAGAGCTGGATCGGCTATTTCCAGCAGTCCCATAGGAGTGAATGGAGCAGTGGTTGTGCTTGCACAGTGCACTTTCCATTTATTTCAATGGGACTTCCAAAAATAGTCAAGTGTGCGGTGTGTGTTCTCGTTCACATTGGGGAACCTATTCTAGAAATAGGCACAGGTCCCTCGTCTAGGCCCCGCACCTATCTGACATTGGTGACATAACCTAGTAATATGCCACCAATGTGTGAGGTGACACATCCCCTATAAAACGTCAGAGTATTGTCTATAAATTGTCTGTCTGTTACAGAATGGGCACGCAGGCGCAGAGGACGCAGGGAAATGTGCAAACAAGGTAAGATGTCCTTACTACTACACTGCCTGGTACAATAGTTCTGGTTGTTCTGGTTAATGGATGTAGTGGTTTCATGCCCTGAAGAAGGAGCAGATCAGCGCTGTGCCTGGCCACTGTCTTGCTACCCACCCTTACCAGCTCTCAGCTGCTGACTTCTCTTGGGTTGGAGGTACTGCACTTTGGCTCTTCTGCCCCGGTCCAATTTCATCCTCTTTCTTCTTCCTGATGTCTCTCTAATACTACTTAGGCTCCATTCACACGTCTGTAAAATGCGTCTGCATCGCGGAACGGGTGCGGACCCATTCATTTTCAATGAAAATAGAACATGTCCTATTCTTGTCCGCATCCACGGACAAGAAAAGGCATTTCTATTATAGAGCCGGCCATGTGCGGTCCGCAAAATGCGGAACGCACATGGCCGGTGTCCGTGTTTTACGGATCGGCAATGACATACAGACATGTGAATGAATCCTTATTGTCCCCGCTGTCTTCATTCTGCCCCCCACCACACTTCCTCTCTTCGCTCTTCTTTCTTGCTCTGCCCCTTCCGCCATTTTTGATAGCACACTGACCCATACAGTTCACTGGTGCCATGCACACACTGTTTTTTTCACAGATGCATATACCTTATGAGATCTGTGTTTACCCCTGTTTTTAATGGCCGAGAAGGAAGTGACTTTACGGGACAAATACTTTTATCTAAAAGAAAAAATGCCATGCTTGCAAGAAAACCATTAAAAACTGTTCTACAACATATTATATGGTTAACACAAAGCAACTTATCTGGGCAAAGGCAGTATAATTTTCCCCGACAAAGCCAACAAACTATAGCATCAAAAAGCAACAGCCAGGGAATAAGTAAATCAATAAATCTTTATTAAAAAATCATCATAAAATCACATGATTAAAATAGATACAGAAGGCACATGGCCAAAGCAGGGAACACACACGGACGGCAATGGTAAGCAATTATACATAGCAAATGGAGCCTGGTATATTAGTCATAAACAAAATGCAAGTGCATATAAGTGTACTTTGTAGTCAAACTTAAAGGGAACCTGTCATCTCCGAAACACCCCCTGCGCTAGAGTAAGCGGTGTATAGTGTAAGTGATGCTGAATCCGAACATGTAATTTTTATCTTCATACTCACTTCCATTCCAACGCTGTGCTGTCACAAACCTGCAGTAAAATGCATTGAGAGGGCTCGTCTTTGAGTCCTCTCCATTATGTGAGTGAGCACCGGAGTCCAGTGAGTGCCTTTTACTGCAGGTTTGTGGGAGCACAGAGTCAGAATGGGAGTATGAAGATAAAAATTACATATTCAGATTCAGCATCATTTACTCTATACATCTCTTACTCTAGTTCAGGGGTTGTTTCAGAGCTGACAGGTTCCCTTTAAGTAAGAAAAACACTTAGTATAACCAGAAAAAAAATTAAATGTAAATTATAAATGTACAATACTGGCCGCAAGACCCTCCGCCCCGATGCACATTTCCAAATAAGCCCGGAACAAAGCTGTTTGTGTGAAGGGGTCCTTAATCTTTTTTTTTTTTTTTTTTTTTTTTATTGGTTTGGTGGAAGTTGGGGTCGTGTTTTTGTTCACAGTAGCTTTTACTAGTTATGTTGTTCAAAGGGAATCTGTCACCCTGATTTTGGACTATTATCTACAGTAATACATGCATAGTACTGCAGATAAGGAGCCCTGATCACAGTTTATTTTCCTACTGCCCTTGATTTGCCCCTGTCAGGACTCAAAGCTGCACTGAAATACACAGTCCACGCTGCTGCGCTGTTCTGACATAATGGTGTCCTGAAAATGTATTTCAAAGCAGCTTTGAACATTGACAGCGGGGTAACAGGAGGCAGTCAGAAAAATAAAAAATTGTGATCTGGATTCCATGTCTGCGGTACTGCTTATGTATTACTGTAGGTACTGGATCAAAATTGTGGTTGACAGATTCCCTTTAAATGGCATCTGTCAACAGATTTGTACCTATGACACTGGCTGACCTGTTACATGTGCACTTGGCAGCTGAAGACATCTGTGTTGGTCCCATGTTCATATGTCCCAGCATTGCTGAGAAAAATGATGTTTTTATATATACAAATTAGCCTGTAGGTTCTGCTGTCTCTGCAACTGCGGCGCCTCTAGGTGTTACGGCAACGCCCCCCGTTGTTTCTGGAGGCATTTGCACATGGAAATTTTCATAGGATCTGCTGACAGATGCCCTTTTTGAAATTTTTTTGAAAAACCAAATTAAAAAATGCCTGACTATTGTCTGTGAATTACTCATTGGAAGAATAGTTAACCTGTGTTTGTCTATTACAGAATGGGCATGCAGGCACAGAGGACTCTGGGAAATGTGCAAACAAGGTAAGACGTCCTGTCCTTCCCACACATACTTCCGGTTGGATATGCCATCATGATGGTCTCCCTGTACGGTGATAGTCCTACAAAATAATCATTTTATGTTTTTGACCTGAAGGTGAAAGTCTTCAGAAAAGCTTTTAATGACAGGGACACCTTGGGAGTTGCTCCTATGTACTGTATAAAGGTTATTGTACTGTCTGAAAGATTTTTCTTCTAGAATAACTAGGCAAAGTGTAGATGTATAATGTAACACCTCATTCACACGTCAGTGTTCGGTCAGTGATTTTTCCATCAGTGATTTTGAGCCAAAATCATGCGTGGCTCTAAACAAAGAACAGGTGCAGATCTTTTCCTTATACCTTATGTCTGTGGAGGCTCCAATCACTGATGAAAATAACTGACCAAAACACTGACGTGTGAATGCGGCTTAAGGCTTTATTCATGTTTGTGCTGCTGAAAATCAGTGGGATCCAGCATAACTTGCGTTATGAACATAAGCCACATTGTATATGTGAATACAGCATAGCAGAGTGCTTTACTAGGCTTTTGCGTTAAATGCGTTATTGGGTATGCACTGGTTTATTATATAAATAAATAAAAAATTATTACAAAAGAAAAAGAATACTGGAAAAAAATGTATTTTTGGGTACGTACTGGTATATTATATAAATAAAATTTATTGTAAAAGAGAAATAAAGCGTTATTGGGTATGACAGCTATCTGCAACGTATGTCATGTTTGTATCAATAATCTTCTGTGAAGACGAGGTATATTAGTTCGCTTTCTAGGACGTCTGTTTCACATTCTGTGTGTTTGGTTAGCTACGTTCTCTTTCAGTAAATTGTCAATGAGCTAAATCAGGGAAAACCCTTGAAATGCTAATGTGGGATGGGAAAAGAATGGATTAAGAGACCATATAAAGCTCGTGGTGGTTTGTTACAGCCAATTACAGACAAAGCTAGGCTTTTCTTTACCTGGGGCAACAGTTTCCTGCTGCAGCTCTGCATCTCATGAACCTTTCAATGGCATTGGCTTGTTAGGTACACCTGAAGTAAAAAAAATAATCAAATCAGTGTATAGATCTGATCATGGTTGGGTCCACATCCTTGACTTATCACGTAGTTTGGTCATGGATCACCTGGGATTTCATATGTGTAGATATGCTTGATAACGGGACAGAGGGCTAGAACCTCTGGGGAAAAGTGTCACCGTTGAATGATAACGGCATTGGTCATCCAAGTTCCTCACATTTATATTTCCATTCTAAGAATTCCGTGTTAATTTCAGATAGGTAATTGTTGCCATACTGATTAGAGAGCCGGTCATCAGTTTTGACCCTGCAAAACTGTTGACAGCCCTAGGTAGGGACTGGGACTAAAAGAACAAGCAATCCTTTTGTTGAGCTTTTTTTTTTTATTTATTGGAAGTAATGTGATTATGAACTTTTATTTTACCTAGTGCCGCTCCTGCAAGTGCGGAGCTTCTCTGTGAAGACAGCTACATTGATCTGCTTCAAAGCCCCTCCCCTCTGCCCTCAGTCTTGGCTCCTGCATCCAACCAGGAGACCGCTGCAGTTATCTCTGGGGGGAGGAGCTATGAAGCAGCTCAATGCAGAGAACACTTCAGAGTTGGGCTCTGCCTCCAGACCGCTTGCAAGAGCCGTGTCTAGCAGAATAAAACTAAATATTCACACTACTTCTGCAGTATTACATGGTCAAAACTGCTGACACTCCCTTTAAATTAATATTGGAAATGCATACTTTTTCTTAGTTTTATAGTAGTTTTATATAGAATGCACAGCTGTAATAATAGGTATCACGGTGTATATTTATCAAAACTGATCCCACAAAAAGTAACAGATACACAAAAAATATATACAAAGCCCACAAAAAAGGTTATGTGGCCAAAAGATATAGAAAACAAGATGTATAGGATTGCCCATATGTGACTCATGTACTAACACTGACACCTGACAGCAGACAGGTATCCAATATTGCACTCACGGTTTTGTTGATACAAAAAATGGATCCAGGGAAGAGCCACGTTGAGAAGTGGAGTCGAGAGATGGAAAAACCCTATTTGGCCCTATGGCTACCCCTGCCTAAAAGCGAAGCACCCGCCCCGAAAGGGGCGACCCCACTTCTCGGTGGCTAAACCCTGGAAAGTCACCTGGATGGCCCTAACGGACAAATTGGCTCTATAGTCCGGTCCCGACACGTTTCCCCAATTGAAGATAGCCAAGTGGTTCATCAGGGGACTCCTCAAAACTCAAGATGAGAGCGGAATATAGATAATGGCAACCTAGATAGTATGCGCGTCCAGGGTTTTTCCATCTCCTGCCTCCACTTCTCAATGTGGCTCTTCCCTGGATCCATTTTTTTTGTATCAACACATATCTGGGTAATCCTATACATCTTGTTTTCTATATCTTTTGGCCACATAACCTTTTTTGTGGGCTTTGTATAGATTTTTTGTGTATCTGTTACTTTTTGTGGGATTTATTTATTTATCTTTTTAAATAATTAAAAGTGGTATGGTTATATGCTCCTCTTATGCTACTTAGCTTTAAGTCTGTGAGTTTCATAGGAATTTATGCTAGCCAGTTTGTATCTCATTGCAGAACTCTTGTACATAACTTCAGTACAAGAGATCACTATAATGTAGTCAGTACAGTTCAGGGGAGCCGCGGTCAGCCCGGAAGGTCCGGCAGACACACAGACTGTGTTTCATGGGCCAATTGCGGTTGTATGCATGAACCATAAATCCTGACAGGACTTCTGGGAGAGACGGTGAGAGTTTGGATTACTTCACTCACACACAGTGATTGACAGCTCTCCCTGTATCACATGGCTAAGTACCTCTGGGTACATCTAAATGTTAGTGGTTTTCAGTGTTTAGCAAACCTGAGTCTTTTTGAAGATCAATCATGTTTTTGGGTTTAAACATTGATTTTGCAATCTGAAATTTTTTGCATGCTGAAAAGATGGCATAAAGATAGTAATGTACAGTACGGGTGAATCCCGCCCGAGTCCTGCTTCTTTCTCTTTTTCTTTAAAGCCATGACGTGAATGAAGAGCACACCACACATGCACAGTGTCCTCTCCATTTACGGCTATGGAACTTCTAAAAACAGTCAAGTGAGCACATTCAACTACCTTAAAAAGTCCCATTGCAGTGAATAGAGAGGACGCTGCATGTGCACCCACCACTTTGCCTTGATGTTTGTCACGTCACCCACAGTACATAACTAAATTAGAGCAGGACATAAATATGATACATACACAAATTAGTAAATTTATCTTTTGACCTGGCGTACTTACTTTGAAACTCCATGCCTGAGTAGGTCTTCAATATAAGAATCGATTAGCTGTTTGAGGAATATGCAGGCTCCCCACAACTTGCCAAGCTCAGCACCATCCGTTTGATAGTGGCAATGCTTGGTATTGCAGCCCAGCCCCATTCACTTGAATGGGACTGAGCTGCGCCTAGGCCACGTAACCAATGGACGTGACGTCAGTGGCCTAGGAAGAGGCCTAAGTGTTTGTGGAGTGCTGTGGCATGTTCATATAGTTGATTGGCGGGGATGCTGGGAGTTGGACCACCATCTATCTGATATTGATGACCCATCCTGAAGATACCTGTCAGGTTGAACATGATGTTTGAGCTGCAGGCAGCATGTTATAGAGCAGGAGGAGCTGAGCAGATTGATATATAGTTTTATGGGAAAAGGTTCAGCAAAGAATGAGGAGGTTTAAATGAATAACACACAAGTTTTACTGAACCTTTTCCCATAAAACTATATGTTATTCATTTAAACCTCCTCATTCTTTGCTGAATCTTTTTCCATAAAACTATATATCAATCTGCTCAGGTCCTCCTGCTCTTTGAAGGGGTTTTCTGAGATTCCTGATAGGTCACCAAAATCCGAACTGTTTGAGGAAGTCGCGGTGCTCTATTGAGCGTCGTGGCCTCTTCACAGCTTACCAAGCACAGCAGCATCCATTGTGTAGTGGTTTTTCTTGGTATTGCAGCTTAACCCCATTCATTTCCTAGGCCATGTGATCAACGAACATGACATCACTGGCCTAGGTCTCTTCAAACAGCTGTTGGACCCTCACCAATCTGATATTGAAGACCTGTCCTGTGGGTTAGTCATCAATATCAAGATCTTGGAAAACCATTTTAACATGCAGTCTGCAGGTTTCTTGGCGACAGGTTCCCTTTAAGACCCTGGCTGGGACATCTATGTAGAACAGGGATCAGCAACCTTCAGCACTCCAGGTGCTGTAAAACTACAACTCCCAGCATGCAAGCATACTTGGATGTTCTTCTAACTCCCACTTGCTGATTCCTAATGTAGACAGGTAATCAATGTTAGAGACAGGTAATGTATAGCATTACTGACGTTGGAGTCATGGAGATGGCAGATACTTGATGCTACGGTGTGGAAAATATGTAGTAACAACGACCACAAACCCTGGACAGCGTAAAAGTAGGACCGCATAAAACAATCCATTTTTTTTTTTTACAATACTGTTCCTTTTAAAGGGGCATTCCGGTAACGTAACTTAATTTTTGAGAAACTGCATTAAGGCTGCAAGCTGTGACCCAACCACAACCCATACCTATACATATACATATAAGCAGAGCTTCATTTTACCTTGCAATCCATTTGTCTAGCTCCTGTGAGCCTGCAACACACTAAGTATCATGGCTCCTGATCTTCCCTCACATAACTACAATTCCCACAATGCCTAGCTTTCCTGCTGTGAGTTTCTGCTTGTTCATGAGTGTTAATGATTACTGATTGGCTGCCTGATATTTCAGTCCAGACACGCACCCTCTACTCAGTAATCAGCAGCACACTGACATTTAGCTAGAGAATTGATAGCAACACACTGAGCATGCCTGACCTGACAAAGGCTAAGAACTACAGGTCGGTGCCATGGTAACTTATGAGGAACACAGTGGGTAGCGGGAAGAAAAGTACTTTATTACTACTGAACGGTAAATATGTGAAATAGACATTATATTTAGTAATGATTGATGATGAATTAATCTAAAACACAAGTTATATTTATGGTAACCGGAATACCCCTTTAAGTTTACATATTTTCTTTTTACTGCTAAAGAGTGTATTTATTGTGCTGTGTGACCTGCCTTCTTTTTCTTTTAGTATGAACGCTGCTTTTAAATGTACTTCGCTGACCAGTTTGCAGGCTTATTCCAGGAATTTCCTTTATTTGCACTATAATATATCTTGCTGAAAGTTAGTTTAACCAACGCCAAGATGGAATGCTCCGACCTAGCAGATGGGTTCGCTGAATTCATTTTACTAAGATACTGTAGATTTTGTACTTTAAGACACAGAAAAAATCTTGCTAAAAATTTCCTTCATCTTATAGTCCACAGTCAGGGTGGTCCAGCAGTGTCAAACCTCCCTCACTGCTTCCTTAATGGGGTTTGCGGTTATAATAAGTTATGCCCTATCAGATTAGTGGGGGTTCTACAGCTGGGACTCCCTGCAATTGCAGAGAGGATCTGTGTAATTACAACTATGTCCTCCCCATTCACTTATGTGAGATGGCTCTATAGTATTCGCTGGAAATATGGTGAGCAGTTAAATAAAGAGAAGGTAGCACTTTAAACATCTGATTGGCAGGGGTGTCGGGTGTCAGACCTCCAGCTATCTGATAATGATGACCTGTCCTATTGATAGGTTATAAATATTAAAAAAAAAAAAAAAACCTTTAAGTACAATAATACATGTATAGCAGACCTGCTGCTGACTCCAGATCAGTAATTTGTATGTTGATAGTCATCCCTATTCCCCCACTTTGTGCTAATAACCAGCCCTGGATTGCATAGAGAGGACTTCTCCTGTAGTCAACATTCAAACTACTGATCCAGAGTCAAAGGCAAGTATTCTATACATCTATTACTGTACTTATTAAGGCTTGATGACGGTGACAGATTCCCTTTAAAGGGGTTATCCTGCCACAATGCCAGGGCCCCTCCTATAGACAATACTTACCTGCGTTCTTCTGGATCCCTGCACGGCCACCGATGCAAATCTAATATGTCACTTTATGTGGTAATAACTTCGGAGCGCCTCAACATATCAAAGCGATTATGACATTATTTAGTGACATATTGTAGCTTATTTTGGTGGCAAATATGAGTTGCTTTGTTTTTTGGCCCAATTTTTTTTTTTTTAACAAAAAGTTGGAAAAATTAGCTATTTTCCAGATTTATGCTTTTAAAGACAGTCATACCACACACAAAAAAAGTTTGGGGGAGAGTTATCAAACTGGTGTAAAGTAGAAATGGCTTAGTTGCCCATAGCAACCAATCAGACTCCAGCTTTTATTTTTCACAGCTCCTTTGGAAAATGAAAGGTGGAATCTTATTAGTTGCTTTGGGCAACTAAGCCAGTTCTACTTTACACCAGTTTGATAAATCTCCCCCTTTTGTTTGTAACATTTTCCCTGTGTCTACGCATCATTTTTGAAAAATGTTTTTATTTTTGGAGATGATAAAAGGCTTATAAATTTAGTAGCAATTTTACAAATTTTAAAGAAAATTTCCAAATCCTATTTTTTTTTTCAGTACCACTTCAGTTCTGAAGTGACTTTGAGAGGCCGATATGTTATAAACCCCACCCATAAATCACCCCCAAATATTCAAAATTGCATTTAGGAAGTTTTAACTCTTCAGGTGTATTAACGGGACAAAAAGCGCCCCAAAAATTGTTATGCCATTTCTTCTAACCCATGTTTGGTCGTAACCTGCTGGTTGGTCACATAGCAGAGCTTAGAAGGGAAGGAGCACCTTTTGGCTTTTGAGACTGTGTTTGGGTGCCATGTTGAACTTGCAACACCTCTGAGGTATCAGTACAAGAAAAAGTACAAAAAGTACAAAAAAAAACAACAAACTACATGTCTCCCACCACCAAAGAATTCAGTTAGGGGTATACTGATGGTCTTGTCCCCACAGGTGTTTCATGGAATTGACTGTGAAAACAAAATATTTTTTTTTCCCGTAGTTTGTTGCTTTAGCCCCAAGTTTATCATTTTTCAAAAGGTTAAAACGAGAAAAAGCATCTCATAATTTGTTGTGCAATTTTTCCTAATTACAGAAATACCCCATATATGGTCATAAACTACTGTTTGGGGAAACTGCAGCACTCGGTGGGGAAGGAGTGGCATCTGGATTTTGTAACATGGAGTTTGCTGAAATAGATATGAGGCATACAATCTTTATTTTTTTGTTGACTGATCTTTGTGAGAGGTTGTTTTTTGCGGGACAAGCTTTAGTTTTTATTGGTACCATTTTTGGGTCCATATGGCTTTTTGATCGCTTTTTATTTCATTTTTTGGGAGGCGAGGTGGGCAAAAACTGTGGTATTATTTTTTTCATGGGTTTCCAAATATGGTATATATGATCATTTATGGGGGCTGTCCGGGACATAAATATTGATGACCTGTCCTCAAAATAGGGCATCAATATCTTATTGGCGGAGTTCTGACTCATGGTACCCCTGCTGATCAGCTGTTTGTAGGGGTCACTGCATTCTTTTGAGAGCTGCACCTCTGCCTGTGACATCACATGCACTGACCACATGATCAGTGGATCAGGCGCCTTCAATGCACCAAGCTGATTATTACTGTAATTAGTGTGAAATGTCCGTGAAAGCTATGAAATATAATGCAGGTTTAGGCTACTTTCACACTAGCGTTAGTACGGATCCGGCGGGTGAAGGGACCCGCCGGATCCGTACTGAGTAATACAACCTTGTGGATCCGTAATTCCGGATCCGGTTGTATTAGCTTTTAAACGGATCCGGAATAACCTCTATTGAAAGTCAATGGAGGACGGATCCGTTTACAAGTGTGTCCACACCAAACGGATCCGTCCCCATTGACTTGCATTGGGGGTCGTTCCGGATCCGTTTAGGTGCGGATAACTAGTACGGAGAGCAAACCGCAACATTCCGTTGTCTTCAGTTCAGTTTTGTCCCCATTGACAATGAATGGGGACAAAACTGAAGCGTTTTATTCCGGTATTGAGCCCCTATGACGGAGCTCAATACCGGAATTCCATAACGCTAGTGTGAAAGTAGCCTAAGTCTCAGCATACTGTTCTTTTCTTTCAAGGAAATTAAAACAATTTACGTTCATCTATTATGCTGCAGGGGTAAAGATGGGGCCTGTCACAGTAGGAATTACAAATACTTTAATTACATTTGAATTCTGCTCTTGGTATTGTGAGAGGATTGTTCTGTTTTCTCAAGAATCCTTTCATATGTGTACTAGGCTCCAGGAACTGTATACCTGTTCCAGGGAAAGCTGGATTAGATGTAAGAAATCCAGGAAAGCTGAGTATCCCTAGCAAAAGTTGGTAGTGGGGCCTATAATTTCCTTACTGGGCTGTTAAGGTGCGCACTACTGAGCGAGAGACAAAACCTGTCTTTCATAAATATGGTGCATTTTCTGTCTTGTTACTGTACTTTGTAGACCACCTCTTTACTGGAGTAAGATGGAGACAACTTTTTAAAAAGTCACCGTTGATAAATCTGTCTCAAATCAGTGTGACAGGCTGACCATGTCTGCTTTCAACTCTTAACTTCTTAACTGGAGTGAGTGGTGTAAAAATGCAAAATGTTGCAATGTTTTTGAGAAAATAAGCCCAGAAAGTATCAATTTTGTGTCAACAACAGCAAGTACCTATTTTGCAACTTTGTGAAACCAGTATTCTGGAGTGCGGAACATGATAAATTTCCCCCATGGGTTGTGGTTTAAGGTAGACCTCCAAGAGGCATCTGTAGTGCAGGGATATTACCTCCTCATATTCCCTTGAGAGCCACTAAATTCAAGATTGCTTTATATGTGTTTTTTTCCAGCCCCAGGGCATCAGTTCTATGAACCAGTTTTATAAGAATTATGCTATAATGAGTGTTTATGAGCTGTCCAGAGATCAGAGATAAGGATTCACATAATGGGACACAGTGTAACCAGACAGCCTACTAGAAAATCTCTGTTCTGTACAGAGGAAGGGGGTCAACATTTTTAATGAAGACCAATTGAAAAAGTGATTTTTAGCTTAAAGTGAGTAGAATGCAATAATATAAATTGCACCCAAATGTGTCTAAAGCCATTAAATCTTTTAATCTTTCCTCATGACTCAGACCCTCTGTCACTTTTTACTTTTTCCAGCTCCATGGCAGCCTTTCTGTGAACTGCAGCCCAGAACTGAACTGTATATTACAGATGAGGCCACACCAAAGCTTTGTAAAGTGGTAAATTACATCCCTGTCCTGCAAGTCCATGCCTCATTTAATACATAATAATATTCTGCTAGCTTTAGAAGCAGCTGATTGACATTGCATGACATTATTTGGTCTATGATCTACAAGTACACCCAAATCCTTTTCTACAAGTGACTCTCCCAGTGTGATATCCCCTAGGACATGTAAATAATTTGTACCCAGATGCATAACTTTACATTTATCCACATTGAACCTCATTTGCCAAGTTGATGCCCCATCATTTAGAGTGTTCAAGTCCGCTTGCAGTTTTTGGACATCTTCCATAGACTGCACAGTACACCATAGCTTAGTGTCATCTGCTAAAATAGGAAGAGTACTATTAAACCCATCCTCAATATCATTAATGAATAAATTAAATAATAGAAGACCATACCACTTATAACCCAGGAACATTCAGAGTAGGAATCATTGACCACAACTCTCTGGACACAGCCCTTCAGCCAGTTTTCAATCCAGTTACAAACTATACTTTCTAAGCTTATAGACTTTATTTTATCTATTAAACATCTATGAGGAACAGTATTACTGTGTTTTTCCCTTTATAAGACGCACTTTTTTCCCCCAAAAGTAGGGGGAAATTTGCTGTGCGTCTTATAAAGCGAATATTAGTGAGCGCTTCCATTATGCAAGCGCTCACTAGTAAGTATTAGGTGCCGGGAGCGGGGAAACATACTCACCCTCCTGCGCTGCAGCTCCGCGTCTGGCGCACCTCTGTCTTCTCTTGCCGGCACTGCACTGTCCTGACCGCGTACAGTGTCAGGACATAGTGTGCGCACTATGACCTGACGCTGCACACAGTCATGTGAACGTGCAGCGCCGGCAGGAGAAGACAGAGGAGCGTCGGAGCCGCGGCGCACGAGAGGTGAGTTTTTTTTATTTTATCCTTATGGGGCTGATGGGCTGATCTGAGGTCTGATGGGGGCAGAGTGGGCTAATATGGCAGCACAGTGGACTGATCTGAGGTCTGATGGGGCAGAGTGGGCTGACATGGGGGCAGAGTGGGCTGATCTGGGGGCTGACATGGGGGCAGAGTGGGCTGATCTGGGGGCTGACATGGGGGCAGAGTGGGCTGATCTGGGGGCTGACATGGGGGCAGAGTGGGCTGATCTGGGGGCTGACATGGGGGCAGAGTGGGCTCATCTGGGGGCTGACATGGGGGCAGAGTGGGCTCATCTGGGGGCTGACATGGGGGCAGAGTGGGCTCATCTGGGGGCTGACATGGGGGCAGAGTGAGCTCATCTGGGGGCTGACATGGGGGCAGAGTGGGCTCATCTGGGGCTGACATGGGGTGATGGGGCTGATGGGTCTGACATGGAGGGCTGATCTGGGGGCTGATGGGGTTCTGACATGGAGGGCTGATCTGGGGGCCTGATGGGGTTCTGACATGGAGGGCTGATCTGGGGGCTGATGGGGTTCTGACATGGAGGGCTGATCTGGGGGCTGATGGGGTTCTGACATGGAGGGCTGATCTGGGGGCTGATGGGGTTCTGACATGGAGGGCTGATCTGGGGGCTGATGGGGTTCTGACATGGAGGGCTGATCTGGGGGCTGATGGGGTTCTGACATGGAGGGCTGATCTGGGGGCTGATGGGGTTCTGACATGGAGGGCTGATCTGGGGGCTGATGGGGTTCTGACATGGAGGGCTGATCTGGGGGCTGATGGGGTTCTGACATGGAGGGCTGATCTGGGGGCTGATGGGGTTCTGACATGGAGGGCTGATCTGGGGGCTGATGGGGTTCTGACATGGAGGGCTGATCTGAGGTGTGATGAAAAATATTTTTTTCTTATTTCCATACTCTAAAATCTGGGGTGAGTCTTATCGGGTGCGTCTTATAAAGCGAAATATACGGTAAATGCCTGCACAAAATTTGACTTTCTTCGCCCTTTTTTTGTCATTGATTGCCCTTTTAAAAGTAGCCGTACGCTGTTATTTTTTGCTGTTTATACTTGTTACTTGTTCTGATAAATTTTGCTGTATAATTAATTACTCAAGTTAGATTTAAATCTCTCCCATTTATCCTTTTTATTATTATGTTACAGTAGCTGCTCCCAGTCTATGCCCTGATGTGCTGCCCTCAACCCGGAGAAATTGTCCTTTTTAAAATTGTTTTGCCCTCCCAGCCAGAGTTTGTTTTTCACAAGAATATAATTATATTGTGGTCACTGTTAGCTAGTTTTTCACAGAGACATATCCAACAAGCACAGCATTGTTAGAAATTTCCAGATCCAAAAGAGCATCGCCCCTAGTGCGAGCTTCTTCAAACTGTCCCATAAAGTGGTCCTGCAGCAAGGTGAGGAATCTTCTCCTCTTTGCAGTGGAGGCAGAACCATGACCCCAGCCAATGTCTGGGAAGTTAAAATTTCTCACTATCGCCATTGTACCCACCTGTTTGGTTGCACAGCTGACCTTCTATATCCTGTTGACCTTACCACATCATTATGAACTTCAAGTAGTGTTGAGTGTTTTGTTTTTTGTTTTTTTATTAAGTTTCAAGAGAAACTACCTACAAAACAGATAAGAGTATCCTGTATCAATACAGGCAGATGAAGATGTTCTTACAGGTTCTCCACATCCTCGTAAGTGCTGTAGCTGGTAACGTAATATGCCATAGGTTAGGTATAGCTAGACCCTCTATTCTCTGGATAGTTGTAGAGTTACTAGCCTTATTGTTGGGGTGCCTTTCTTCTCCACTAGATCTCTGCTATGGCTCTTTCCACAAATTCAGTCTACTTTCAGAGGGCTCGACTACCAGCTTCTGTGCAAAGGGAACACTTCAGATAAGTCCTTTTACTCTAACTCTTGCACTTGCTGATGAATACAGCAATTGGACCCAAAAGAGAAGGCATTTGCCAAAGCCCAGTCATTTGAATGTGACCCAAATCTAGGGCCTCTCAAAACGTTTAAGGCCGCATCTAATCTGCAGAAATCTGTTAAGTAATTCCTAAAATTCACTGCAGTAGACATGTTACGCATAAAGCTGGCTTAGCACCCATGCACATGACTGTATTTTCTATACACATTTTCTGTGGATAGCAAACTGACCCATTCATTTCTATGGGATCATATACCCATCTGTATTTTTTGCGGATCTGTTTGGTCATTCTGCAAATTATAGAACATGTCCTATTTGTATGGTATGGTCGTTTCTATTGATGGAAGTGAGAAAAAGTGGAGTGTACATGGAAAGTATCCGTATTTTGTGGATCCGTGGGGTTCATTCAGTTTTCGTTTGGGATGCTGATTTTTTTTTTTTTTTTTTTTTTTTAACCAGACAAAAAAGTCCTGCATGTATACAAGAAACTAGTGCTCTTTTTTGCTTCTGTAGCTTGAAACACTCTCTTCACGCTACATCCTGTTGGAGCTAACAGATTGTAATATGCATTTGTTGATTAGAACATGGGGAACATTTAGCATAGAGCAATGTGGAGATCTCTGAGCCAGAAGCTGAATGGGCATGACTCTTGAGGTAACATGGGAACTTCTTTGGCTTTTATGTATTCCCTTATCTTGTGTTTTCTAGGTGTAAGGACTGTACCACTTTGTATAATTTGATATTTGCACTAAAAATTGGCTAATGTCACATCGTATAGGGTATGTCACATTTACACAGCAAGGCCTCATGCACACGACCGTATGTATTTGGTATCCAAATTGCGGACACAGACTTCAATGGGTCCGTGGTCTGCATTTGGCAGCCAAGTATAGAACATGTTATGTTTCTTTGCAGAACGGACATACGGATGTGGGAAGCACACTGATCATCTGTGTACCTTACTCATACATATATTAATCCTTCAAAAAGATAGAATATGCTTGCAAAATGTGGACCATGGAAGTCAAGCAAAGGTTGGCAAAAGGTAAAAAAAATGCGGATGGCACACAGACCACATCTGTATCTTATGTATCCGCGATTTGCAGGCTGCAAAGCGGATATAGTCGTGTGCATAAGACGGTGAGAACCTTTTGTAGGCAGTACAATGAAATGCCTAAAACCAGACATGTTGACCTGAAGTGGTTGCTTGGGAGAGGCCCAACAAACATCCAAGCCAGTTTTACGTTTACCAGTAACATTTCGGGTCAGCCCCATGTCCTGTGGAATCCTTCTAAATCTCATTGAAATGCTGAAGCAACGTACATGGGGTATAAATTAAGTCTCCTCTCTTGCTAATGGTTTCCATTCGGCACATCTGTGAAAAATGTATTATATATCTGTAAGAAACTGAAATGCTGATGAGATAACAGCACAGCTAGCACCACGCATGCAATTTCATTCCACAATTGTGCTTTTCTGCTCTAAAAGATGTTTTGTCAGGAGCAATAGCTGCACAGTTGTTAATGCTTTTATGTGAGCCGCAGATAGACATTTCTCAATAGCTTCCACAATGGATTAGATCAGCGTGATTAACAGGGGACATAGCAAGAAATTGCCTGTATTAATACATGTGAATCTTCACTGCTGAGGAGCTCTGGGAAACATTGATCATCTGACTCTGAACCTCCATTAGTGCTCTGTGAATATCTTCCATTCTCTCTGCTATTTTCAGATAATACGTTTTTCTAATATAGTACATGGAGTGTTTTCAAAGGGTAAAAAAACCCCTTAGCTTCTACTAAACATGAGCACAAATCTAGTCATGTAGCTACCGGACGTAGAAGCTAGGTATAACTAGCCAGCCGTTTTAGCTACCTATCCAGCCAGCTATCTATCTTAGGGCTCATGCATATGACTGTTTTTTTTTTTGTTTTTTTTTTGCATCCTATGTGGACCCATTTACTTCAATGGGGCAGCAAACCGGTGTACTATCCGCATGTCCGTTTTACAGACAAGGATAGGACCATTCTATAGAGGGCAGGACGTTCTGTTCTGCAAAATGCGGAACACGCGGCCGGTATCTGTGTTTTGCGGACCGCATGAGCCCTTATGTGTATATTAGTTGTAGACGTGTTCCAAATGAATTAACTATTGCAAAACACATTCTTAGTCGGTATGAGGCAGCTCCAAACAAGTCAAGTTTCTGAGAACTGCAGAAAAGCAGAGCCATGTCTGTCTGGACTTGTGCAGGAATACATCAGCAGGAGGACAAGCACCAAGGACTGATGTGACCATGTTTGTCAGTGCTGCTGGATCTGGGAGGAGGCCAGAAGCTGCAATGTCTCCAGTTGAAAGCATGGGAGCTTTGATGGATATTGATCCCATCTTGGCCTCCTCCTCCGGTCCGTACAGCAGGAGGTGACACAAAGCTTTTATGTGATCAGGTTACTGGATCATTACAGCCAACCACCTCCTCTACCACTGCCTCAGTGGCAGGAAACTCAAGAGAAAGCCAGGGCTTTATTCCTGTAAATGCTGTATAAAATGCAGAGGTGATGTAATAGTGCCCGGTATAGTCATCCGCCAACCTAGTGTAGTATTTTCACAGTATACACTAGAGGTGACATACTTATTTTACTGTAAGTAGTGTATGCAGCTCCACTGCTGGTAATAGCATTATAGCTGTAGCTTCATCCCACTGTGGCTGAAGGGGTCTTATAAAATCCCAGTCACACATTGCAACCTATTTTCACATTCAGACCATGGCATACCTTTTTCTCTTGTGTGTTTGAACTTCACCTTTCTATTAATTTAGATTATTCCTTTGGAAAGTAGAATTTTCCTTTTACCCTGCGGCAGACAATTAGGCAGAATCTCTGGAAGGATGAATTCACAGGCGGCATATTTGTTCAGGCTTGCCGCAGAAACAACCTCATGAATGGAACTGATTTTCAGTTACAGAAATTTCTGCAAGAAATATGCCTCGTGAATTACCTGAAACTGAATACCTATTGGTCTGACCTGATTAGGTGGTTTAATTAGTGAACAGATATTATAGCCAGATTATGTGGCTGGTCATAGGCTTTCCATGCAATTTACATAGTTTTAAGCCCCTGCCCAACTGCAGGCTGCAGAGGGCCATCATACAATTTTGCTGGATATTTACGGTCTTTATTTCCCACTCGATTGTGGCGTTCCTTTGGAGTTTGGAGTGACAGGTATGTAGCTAATAGCTACTGGTCAGGGTGTCGACACTGGGCACCTGGAGCAGTGGCTCGTAATAACCACTTCTGAATGATAGTGTAAATTAATGGGCTAGTGGCATGGCCCCAGTCCTGGCAGACTGTTAATTTGCATGCTGTGTTTGACTTCACTGCGTATTCCTGTACGCTGTGCCATTGGCAATATCAGGATGTCACACTGGTAGTCCAATAATGTACTGAGACATGGAAGAGAAATAATCTGTCACTGGTCACAGAAAACCCCTGCTAACAGCGCTGATATTGAGCACTGTGTTCCCAACCACTGAGTCAACCAACAAATTTTACCTTGAGCTAAACATGAGGGCGTCCTCTGGTATTTATCCTTTTAACCTCTGTTCAGGGATCTAAACTTCACTTCAGAGAATCACCAGATCACTACCTCCTGGAGTAGTCCCAGTGTAGTGACAGCTCACCCACAGAGGTCAGAGAAACTGGTACAGGGCACTGAGAAAACAGGCACACTCAGTAACAGGCTGAGGTCAGGTATGGCAGAGTTCGTGCAAATATGTGAAAAAGGTCCGAGGGCAGGCAGCACAGAGTCTAAAACGGTAAACCGGTCACAGTCAGGGATCAGATAGAGGTCGGTACACTGGCAAACAACCAAACCACATACCTTTGTGAAAACTTATTACATTAAAGAACGTCATTGCTCAGGCACCCTGTCACTAGAGAAGGTGCTTGAAGTACCCCATGGCCCTTTTAAAAGTCGGAGGGGAAGCGTGCGTCTTTCAGGTGCAGAGAAAAGACTGACTTGCAAGCATGCTGCAGCCTGCGGGAGGAGATGGAGCAGGCCCAGCAGCTGGATTTCACTGGGGAAGAGCAGTGGGAGGTGTGTCTGGCCCGCTAGGTAAGTTTATCAGAGCAGCAGCAGCTCACGGCCACCACTGCTGCTATAACAACCATATACACGCCAAACAAAAACTGGGCTGTTACAATGTAATTATCATGTGTAACGAGAGGAAAAGTCATTCAAGATACAACGCCTATAGATAAACCACATGGTATCTCAATGTGATAAAATATCAAACTGTTTCATCATATATAAAAAATAAGGTTAAAGGTTGTCTTAAATACATTAAACATTAAGATTACAATACATAATATTAATATATTATATTTCACTTAATTCCTAAAACTAAAACATTAATCACCAATATAAATATATAGCTAGCTTTATCAATTCACTATAGTAAGAATGAATAAAAACATATTCGGAGCAGGGGTGGGTGTGAGGTCCTGCTGTTTTGGTATGTATGGCTAATTATCACTTTGCTATATGCTTTTTGATACTTTTCCTAATATATAGTTATTCATTCTTTCTATAGTACATTGATAAAGCTAGCTATGTATTTATATTGGTGATTAGTGTTCTAGCCTGGACCTATTTAAACAAAATAAATATATATTAATGTATAATTTATTGTGATCTTCATGTTTAATGATTTATGTATTTAACACGAGGTCCTCTTGTCATATGTGATCTGCTACTTTTTAACTTTTTATTTTTGATATATTATGAAATAAAGTTTGATATTTTATCACAATGAAATACCGTGTGGGGATATTTCTGTGCGTTGTGCTAGAACAACCAGTTTAAGGCCCCAATGGAAGGCTGTGCTACTATTCATACAACTGGTTTATAGTAGCAACTGGGCCAAGACAGGACATGTCCTTCTTTGACGTGGTTGTAGCCATAACTTGCAACCACCTGCCAGCTTTGTGGCATGAAAACTGCATCAAATTCTTCCTGTAAAAGGCACTTCATGGATGGGGCCTAAGGGTACCCGCCACATATGGTTCGAACACTGCGAATTTTCCTACGCTGAATTGTGTGTAGAGAATCCACATGGTTTTACACTAGTAGCAAAATGGATATCATCCACACACTATATAAAAGCTGCAGCAGATCTTAAATCTGCAGCAGGTTGATTTATCCTGGGTTTCCCCATTGCAATGCATAAATCTGCTGCAGAATGCTACAGTAGTAGAGAAAAATATAAAGCAGGAAATGGTTAACGTACTGTGACAATTTATATAACAGTAGAAGATATTTTAATTAGCTGTGGATCACTGCTGCGGGTTTACATTAAGGTTTGAGTGTTTTAATCCCAATTGACTATTAAAATATAGTAGGGTGACATGCAGGAGCACGCTGGTTACATCACACGGCAATCTCTCCATAGGTTCTTCCATCTTTTGGGGGATAGAGCAGTCATCAAGCTTTGTTAATTTCTGAAAATATGCAGTGTAATTGTCAAAACCTGCGATCTGTGAACCCTGCAGGCGAGGAGGATGGTGGCAATCTTTACATGCTTGCAGACAGGATTCCTAGGATAGCTTACATTGGAAGAATTGAAAGCGGAAGGGAGGACCTCCAGCAAGAATTCTACACTTGGGTGAACATGTTATAGTAGGGAGGTTCTCCTGCCGTGGACATATCTGAAAATAGGTGTGCCAGAGTAACCTTTGAACAAGCTGCAAGTAACTTGATAGCTTTATCTGAGATAGTGGGGAAAATGATCATGTTCTACATGTGTTGGGTAATGTTTTAGAATAATAGGTCACTGACCTGTATTCTTTCATATGCAGCATGTGTATTGTTTAAGGCTAGCATGCCATGACATCTCACGGGTGAGCCGAATGCCACAGCTCTAGCCTGTCACGTCTCCTGTTGCCCCTCTCTAACCAGGAACAATTTCAGTGTTGCTGGAAGTTGTTCCAGAAAATGCGGTGCTTTGTGCATAAAGGGGGTCGTTTATCAAGTCTAGCTTTTGTATGCCAGTCTTGATATGCTGCCCCTACATCTGGAAACTGGCATAAATTATGTCATATGTGCAGTTGCCAATGCCCCACCCACAACACGCCCCACAAGGATTTGTTTTTTCAGCCTTATAAACTTGTATGTTACTACTTTACTATTATTAATAGGACTGAGAAAAATGTGGATTACACATGGAAGATATCTGTATGTTGCAGATCCGCGTTTTGCTTAAAGGGGTTGTCCAAGATAATTAAAAATCAAGGACAAGCCGCCCCAATTGCCTAGAATCAAAAATTGGTGACTGTGATTGCCCATGGATTGCAGGTGTACAGCGCGTGACTGCTGCAGCCAATCATTGTCCTCAGCAGTGGATTACTGAGGACAGTGATTAAATGCAGCAGACATGTGTTGTGTACTGGAACAACATCACTGCAGTTTATAAACAAGCAGTGGCAGGAGAACTGGACTAGTGCCACCAAGAACGGCACTAGAGAGAGCAGAGTATAACAAGTGTTTTTTTTTTTTTTTTTTTTTTAGACCATTGTTGGGCTTGTCTGAGGCTTTTATTTACCTCAGATAACCCTTTTTACTGAACTGCAAAATGGCACATTAAAGGGTTATTCCCATCTCGGACAATGGGGGCATATCGCTAGGATATGCCCCCATTGTCCTATAGGTGCGGGTCCCACCGCTGGGACCCACACCTATATCGAGAACGGGGCCCCAAAAGTGAAGGAGGGCGCACCACGCATGCGCGGCCGCCCTCCATCCATTTGTATGGGGCCGGCGAAAGCGCTCGGCTATTTCCGTCGGCTCTATACAAATGAATGGGAGCTGGGCCGCGCATGTGCGGTGCACTCCCATTCATTTCTATGGGGCCAACGGAAATAGCCGAGCCGGTGCTCGGCTATTTTCGGCGGCCCCATACAAATGAATGGAGGGTGGCCGCGCATGCGCGGTGCGCCCTCCTTGGCTTTCGGGGCCCCTTTCTCGATATAGGTGCGGGTTATTCCCATTGTCCGAGATGGGAATAACCCTTTAAGGGCTCATGCACACGGCTGCAGTTTTGGACCGCATCTGATCCATATTTTCTCAATGGGGCCGCAAAAGATGTGGACAACACACCCATGTCCTGTCCGCATCCGTAAATCTATTCCGCGTCCCTGCAAAAAAATAGAACATGTCCTATTCTTGATTCTTGTCTGTTTTTCTGTTTTGCAGACAAAGATAGGACATTTGTGAAGGAGTAAAAAAAAAAAAGCAGGCTGTGAAGGTTAGCAGGCTATTGGCCAATATTTGTGTTTTGCAGATCTGCAAAAACGACTATGAACATGTGCATGATCTCTAAAGGAAATGTCACCCAATTTTTTTTCCTGCAGTTTTTTTTTTTTTTTTTTTTTTTAAGTAAATGGCCGCATAGACACAATGGACTGAAGTGGCCCATTGACTTCTATGGGAGAGTCTTCTAGGCATGCTCTGTGACCTGTGCAGAGGTCATTGTACAAGGAAAGAATAGATAAGACGTGACAATCACTTACTGTGAATGGTGGATCCTGTCTTATCTGTCATTCTAACCCTGCATGTAATGATATCACCTCTGTGTACAGATAAGCAGGTAACTGCAGTAAAGTGATCTGTGCAGACCAAGAAGTGGCTCCTATAATTAGACTTAGTGGCCAGTGCGGAAACTGCAGGATTTGATGTTTTTTGTTTAAAGGGAGTCTTTCACCTGTTTTTCACCAACATAACTAATAGCACTGCCCCACAGAAGATTGCAGACACATCCCAGACATACCTGTGTGCACTTTGTGTCTGTATTCCATGTCCAGGAAAAGCACTTTTATTCTGCAGGAAAACAGCTCCCAAGTGCTCATCTCTGCTGCTGCAAGTTCCCGAAGCAAACCGTACTGAAGAGGGGAGGGCTGCTTTAGCTGCTAATATCTTGGGATTGGTAGCAGATAGTGGTTCTGACCTTCTTTGAAAGCTGGCATTCCAAGCTCCAAAATTACATAATTATATCCACTATCAGAAGATATAGCTGTTAGAAATCGAGTCGGGAGAGAAAGCTGATTTTACTTTCAGCTGGGCACTTGGGAGCTGTTTTCCAGCAGAATAAAAGTGCTTTTTCTGAACATGTAATTCAGACACAAAGTGCACACAGGTTAGTTATATAGGTGAAAAACAGGTGAAAGACTCCCTTTAACTATAGATGGTGACATGGAAAATTAAAAATAACATCACCAAAAATTCTTTAAAATATGTTAAAATGCGATTTAAACAATAGGTATTTTCAGATGACACATTTCCTATAATAGCTTGTTGCTGTTTGTGTACCCCTGTTGTGCTGGATCAGATGTTTTATAATCTAAACTTCTATTCGAGAGAAGCAAGATTTCTGCCACTTCACAAACTTGCAGCAACTTCTAGTTGTGAATGACACAAGCATTTCATACAGTTGGTGATATTTCAGAAACGCAGCGGAAGGAGAAGTTGATTCTGTTTTACATAACTATTTCATATCTGGATTTAGCTGGATTTCTGTAGCTCTTTGGATGATTTGTTTTTGACTTTTACATTATATAGATTTTAATACTGCAACTTTACTGGGAAATGTTTTAGTAGACCGTGAAATACAGAAGCAGCAGGAAGTGAGCTGCAGGGGTTAAAAAGGTAGAAATGCATGTCATGTATCAAAAGCAAGGACATTGTGCAGCCTAGCCAGATGTCTGCCTCTAGCTATAAATGTGGAAAATCACTCCTGTGCAAGCTCAGCTTTGCTCAAAAAAAGTTTTGGCAAGAGTCTTTAAATATGAAATATAGTTTGATTGTCCTTTTTAAATGTATTTTTCTGCATTGTGTAGGTAGTGAAGTCGACAAGTTTATTAAATGTGAGTAGACTAATACTAATTAGTATTATTTCTTTAGTATATAATGAACAGTTTCACGTGAAATGAAAGTGTTGTCAGATGTAACACCTAACAGATGGTTTTGGCCAGACAATGGTGCAATAAATATCACATACATTTACTGTAGCGCAAGAGCATGACATACAGCAAAGGCAAGACGTCATTCAACAAGCGGCATACAATATGGTTGTGAGAGAACCACACGGTCCTAAGCCTTATTAAATGACACAGAATGCTAAGGATGATATAGTCTCTGAGCAGGCTGCCGGCTAGCCTGTGGCAATCTGTTATGGACATCCTCTCCCAGGTCATACTGAGGCGTTTTCTGGTACGATGTACAGAAGTAAGGTTTGCAAATTGAGATAGGCACCTGTTTCACAAGAAAACATAGTAACATAGTTTATAAGGCCGAAAAAAGACATCTGTCCATCCAGTTCGGCCTGTTTTCCTACAAGCTGATCCAGAGGAAGGCAAAAAAACCCTGTGAGGTAGAAGCCAATATTCCCCACTTTAGGGGAAAAAATTCCTTCCCGACTTCAATCAGGCAATCAGAATAACTCCCTGGATCAACAACCCATATCTAGTAACTATAACCTGTAATATTATTACCCTCCAGAAATACATCCAGACCCCTCTTGAACTCTTTTACTGAACTTCCGCCTAGCAGTGTTACCGGTGACGCCGCTGGCACTAATGAGTGGGCTTTAGCGCTGCCCTAGCTGTTTTACATTAGTGCTGGTGACTAGTGATGAGTGAACTTTTGTTTCCAAGTTCGGCGTTTGGGTTATCAAAGAATCCCGTTCTGGATTCTGCTACCATGTACCGTAATGGACAGCATGCACCACATAAGCCTATAAGAGGCATTCCGTATTGCATTCCGTCATAATAGAAGTCTGTGGCCAGCATAGACTTCTACTATGACGGAATGCCTCTTATAGGCTTCCGTGGTGCATGCCGTCATAGAATTTCATTATGGTCCATGGTAGCTGAATCCATAATGGTATTCTTTCATAACCCGAACTCAAACCTTTTCTTCCGAACTTGGAAGCACAAGTTCGCTCATCACTACCGGTAACGTTACTGGGCTTACTGCTAGGCAAAGCCTCCACCTAGCTTTTCCATATTGAGACCCGGTACATCACTGGATCTGCAGAAAAAGCCCTTGCCCTGCATGAATCAGCGCAGGGCAAAGGAGATCATCTGAGTATGCTCCAATGCTTAACTCTGAGAGGTTGTGAGGGTGAAGAAGGGGTTATGTGCGGGTTCAGCTTTTGTGATCCAACAGAGTAAATTAATATGTAATTATAAGGGCAACCCCTTTAAATGGTTTATCCAATGGATTATCCACCGATCAGCCATACAAAGAGGCCACGGTGCTGTGTGAGCATATAGGCCTCATCCTAGGCCAGTGACATCACCAGACATCAGTCCGGGCCTAGGTGCAGCTCAGTTCCATTCAAATGAATGGGGCTGAGAACGATACCAAGAACAGCTGCATGGTAAGCTGTGAAGAGACTGCAGCGATCACCACAGCTCTTCAAACATGTGATCAGCGGGGATCCCAGGAGTCGGACTCTCACGATCGGTACTGATGGCCTATCCTGAGGATCAAATTTTTGGATAACCCCTTTAAGCTGACTTAGTGACACATGTTGCTAGATGTATACTGGCCCATCATTCAAGAGGCGGGCTCACAATACTTACCAATAAACTATACATAA
Organism: Rhinella marina; assembly: GCA_900303285.1. NCBI lineage: Eukaryota > Metazoa > Chordata > Amphibia > Anura > Bufonidae > Rhinella > Rhinella marina. Next base: position 196,210 of record ONZH01011768.1, on the reverse strand, counting down.
TATTGAGCTTATGTGCGGTATAAAGTAAAGCACTTCATTCATGTTTATTCTCACTAGTGTCAGTCTTCCTTTTACATTGGTTTGTTTTACTCTCGCCAAAAATGGGCTAAAATCCCAGGCAAAGTAAGTTTGGATTTAGAGAGATGTCCTTATCTCACTTGTTCAGCGTCACAGAACATTTTGTCTGTAGACTGCACATCCCTTCACCCTTTACTGCAGCTGTGAAGCACGAGTGTGTTTGCCAAAATGCAAGATGTTCTACTGCAATTCAAAAATTTAAAGGGGTTGTCTGAGACGATTAAAGTCTCGGACAGTTCCTATAATTGCTTAAAGGGGTCATCCGACACTAAGAAATGCTCCCCCATAAGCCGGGCCCCTCACACTGATTCTACAAACCTGGCTCCCTGTGCCGCTCATGGTACCCGCGCAGACAACGCTGCTTCTCCCCATGCGCGGATGAAAACCTCCGGTGTCGGGGGGGCTGGGGGGAGCAGCCAAAGGCAGGCGGTGATGGGAATGAGCCTCCTTAGCATCACCCGCGATGCTAGGGAGGCTCGTCTCCGTCCCCGCCTGTCATTGGCTGCTACACCCCCCCATCGACACCGGATGTTTTCATCCGCGCACAAGGAGCAGCAGCAGCACCGGTGGTGTGGGGAACAGGAGCGGTGCGGGGAGCCAGGTAAGTAGAATCAGTATGAGGGGCCCACCATATTGGGGAGCATTTCTTAGTGTCGGATGACACTTTTAAAATAAGCAGAAATCTATTGTTTTGTAACAAGCATCGGCAGAGAACGGCGTTGGAGAAATGCAAAATATTTCTTTTTTACTGTAAGATATTGTAGAAGTTGTCCGAGATTTGAAATTATCTTTGACAACACCTTTAAGGACATAGAATTCCTGAATAATTATTTTTCATCAGAATGTTACATTTTCCCTTACAGCAGCTCATAGGTGAATAGGACGTGAAAGAACCCTGTGCCCTAAGTGGGCTCTGCCATTGAATGTAACAGTCACTGCATGTTTGAGCAGGAAGGTGTGTCTGCCACACCCGCAGACACCGTTTACTTTACTTCTTATTTCTGCTTTTTTTACAGTGGTAAATGGGAAAAGAATCTAGAGCTACATTTAGAGAAGTATAATGAGGAAGGCTAGGCTTAATACACGAGAAGTAAACTTTCTCTAGAACTTACACAGATGTCAGATGGATCATTTGCTTCCATTTCTATCATTATCAGTTTTTTTGTTTTGGTTTTTTTTTACTTTTGCTTTATACATATAACATGTTCACCTCCTTTTGCTATATGTGAGCGGAAAGCTCTTGAAACATAAGCCACATGGCCCAATTAGGCTTCATGCACTGTAAATATTAAAATAGACAAATCACCAGGACCGGATGGCAATCGACAGACCCTTATTTCTGATATTTAAGGACTCTATACTGACGGGGAGTGTTCCACAGGATTGGCGCATAGCAAATGTGGTGCCAATATTCAAAAAGGGTCCAAAAACAGAGCCTGGAAACTATAGGCCGGTAAGTTTAACTTCTGTTGTGGGTAAACTGTTTGAAGGTTTTCTGAGAGATGCTATCTTGGAGTACCTCAATGAAAATAAGCAAATAACTCCATATCAGCATGGCTTCATGAGGGATCGGTCATGTCAAACCAATTTAATCAGTTTCTATGAGGAGGTAAGTTCTAGACTTGACCGCGGCGACTCAATGGATGTCGTATATCTGGACTTCTCCAAAGCGTTTGACACGGTACCACATAAAAGGTTAGTATACAAAATGAGAATGCTTGGCCTGGGAGAAAATGTCTGTATGTGGGTAAGTAACTGGCTTAGTGATAGAAAACAGAGGGTGGTTATTAACGGTACATACTCATATTGGGTCACTGTCACTAGTGGGGTACCACAGGGGTCTGTATTGGGTCCTATTCTCTTCAATATATTTATTAATGATCTTGTAGAAAGCTTGCACAGTAAAATATCAATTTTTGCAGATGACATTAAACTGTGTAAAGTGATTAACACAGAGGAGGACAGTGCACAGCTACAGCAGGATCTGGATAGAATGGAGGCTTGGGCAGAAAAGTGGCAGATGAGGTTTAACACTGACAAATGTAAGGTTATGCATATGGGAAGGAATAATGCAAGTCACCAGTACATACTAAATGGTAAAGCATTGGGTAACTCTGACATGGAAAAGGACCTAGGAATTTTAGTGAACAGCAAACTAAGCTGCAGAAACCAGTGTCAGACAGCTGCTGCCAAGACCAATAAGATAATGGGTTGCATCAAAAGAGGCATAGATGTCCGTGATGAGAACATAGTCCTGCCACTTTACAAATCACTAGTCAGACCACATATGGAGTACTGTGTACAGTTCTGGGCTCCTGTGAACAAGGCAGACATAGCAGAGCTGGAGAGGGTTCAGAGGAGGGCAACTAAAGTAATAACTGGAATGGGTGGACTACAGTACCCAGAAAGATTATCAAAATTAGGGTTATTCACTTTAGAAAAAAGACTGAGGGAAGATCTAATTACTATGTATAAATATATCAGAGGTCAGTACAGAGATCTCTCCCATCATCTATTTATCCCGAGGACTGTGACCATGACGAGGGGACATCCTCTGCGTCTGGAGGAAAGAAGGTTTGTACATAAACATAGAAGAGGATTCTTTACGGTAAGAGCAGTGAGACTATGGAACTCTCTGCCTGAGGAGGTGGTGATGGTAAGTTCACTAAGAGAGTTCAAGAAGGGCCTGGATGTATTTCTGGAGGGTAATAATATTACAGGTTATAGTTACTAGAGATGGGTCGTTGATCCAGGGAGTAATTCTGATTGCCTGATTGGAGTCGGGAAGGAATTTTTTTCCCTAAAGTGGGGAAAATTGGCTTCTACCTCACAGGGTTTTTTGCCTTCCCCTGGATCAACTTGTAGGAAAACAGGCCGAACTGGATGGACAGATGTCTTTTTTCGGCCTTACAAACTATGTTACTATGTTACTATGTATTTTTTTTGCATATGATCCGCATTTTTTGAGGATTTGATGCAGACGCATTCATTTCAATGTGGATGGACAAAAAGAGGACAGCACATCTGTATGTCTGCCCTGCAAAAAAATGCAGACAAGAATAGGCATTTTGACAATCAATCCACGGAAGTTCCAGGATGCACACAGCTGGTATCCATATTTTGTGAGTCCGTGGTTTGCAGACCACAAAATACATATGGTTGTGTATGTGAGGACTTATTCGATGGGTGCCAAAAATGATTTTTCTGTGTACTTAGGCATTTTTTATTTTATAGTGGTATGGGAGAGTGTAGTCTGCTGTGCTGCCTTCTGTTGGAAGTATATGTTAGGAAATAGTGCTTTTTGTTCCCCCCTTAGGCTTCTTATACACTCACATTAGGCTTATCTGGCAGGCCGTTCCAGCAGGGGAACAGCCTGCCGAATACGTACTAATGCTTGCACACGTGTGCTATAATGGGGACTGGAGATGCAGTCGGCCAAAAATCACAGCTTGCTGGAGCAGTTTGCCGGACAAGCCTGATGCTAGTGTGAAAGAAGCCTTAAAGCAGGGGTGGGGAACCTCAGGCCCGGGGGCCACATACGGCCGTCGGGATCATTTCATGTGGCCCCGTGCCAGAGCACATAGTGCAAATTCTTGCTTCCACTATGGAAGTGGTTATTAACATGCGGGAGGCACTGGAAGGTGAGAACAGCACTGCACCGGCTGTACTCCCCTTCCCTGGTATTCTTCCGGCACCACTCTGTGCACCATGATCTGTCGCTGTTCGCTGTCATGTCACAGTACAGCGCTGCAGGAAGAAGACCAGGGAGGGAGAGTGAATCTGCCGAGTGGCATTGCAGTCTGGAGCTGGAGAGGTAAGTTTATTTATTTTAAACGTCTGATTGGATGCTGGGGGGTCTGATAGGGGTTGATCTGAGGCTAATGGAGGGTGGGGAGGGTCTGATCTGAGGCTGGGGGGTCTGATCTGAGGCTAGCGAGGGTCTGATGGGGGCTGATCTGAGGATAGGGAGGGTCTGATGGGGGCTGATCTGAGGATAGGGAGGGTCTGATTGGGGTCTGATCTGAGACTGGGAGGTCTGATGGGAGTCTGATCTGAGGCTGATGTCGACTGGGAGGTCTGATAGGAGGCTGATAGAGGTGGGGGGCAGATCTGAGGTGAGAGAGGGACAAAGGCAGGTACAGTTGCGAAGGAAGGTGCCATTTTGCACTGCAAAAATACAGCGTTCTAGACTTTTTTAAATTGAACTGCAATTTCTGTATCTTACACCTAAGTCAATTATATGTTTGACCAAATATAGCCATCAAATTTTTAAGTTGAGAATTTTGTATGGCCCGCGAACGATGTTACAAATATCCAAATGGCTCTAGGTTCCCCACCCTTGCCTTAAAGGATATAAATCCTTTGCCTAAGGCCCCATTCACACAACCGTATGAATCGGGCCGTATCTATCTGCAAAAATGTGGGAATAGATGCAGCCCCATTCACCTCTATGGGGCCTTGGAGCCGCGTCACGGAGCTAGCTCCGTGACGCGACTCTTTTGAAGCATGTCCTATACTTGTCCATGGGCATTATAGTCAGTGGGATCTGTTAGGCTTCACACCTATCCATTATTTGATGAATCGAGCAACTTCTATTATTTTTATTATTCCGCTCCTATAATGGAGCAGAAGACTGGAAATAATAACATTGATGGGAAAGCAGCCTTTATATGCTACAGTTGTGTGGCACAAATATCAGGCAAAAGAAAAGGCAACAAAACTGGTACTTGAAAATATACCCACATGTGGGTAAAAATTGGCTGTGGTTTTGGGAGTGTGACTTCTGACTGAGTATAATTTGCCTTTTAGGTATGGTCACACAGTGTGGCTGTGGCACAGTTGGACCGTCTTGCAGCTGAGTACTGCACCACCAAACAAGCCGCAGCAGGATCTTATTAGCGGATTAGACCCAAATTGGTTTTTTTTGGGGTTTTCATTGTCAATGTCTGCACGGTTTTGCAGGTTACCATGCAGCCATTAAGGCTCCATTCACACGTCCTGGAAATGGGTTCGCACCCATTCATTTTCAATGGGGCCGCAAAAGATGCAGACGGCATACAGTGTGCCGTTCACATACGCACTTCCGGTCTGCGGCCCCACAAAAAATAGTACATGTCCTATTCTTGTCCACAGCCACGGACAAGAACAGGCATTTCTATTATAGAGCCGGCCATGTGCGGTCCGCAAAATGCGGAACGCACATGGCTGGTGTCCGTGTTTTGTGGATCCGCAATTTGCGGACCGCAAAACACTTAAGGACGTCTGAATGAAGCCTAACCATGAACACTGAATATACAATTTGTTTCTAATCAGTTAGGTCCTTTTTCACACTGCCGTGTCAGTGATGGCATCTGTGACAAGATAGTTAGTGGTTCATCTGTGAAGATGTCCATGAATGATCTGTGTTTGGTCCATGTGTCCATTGTTTGCTCTCCATGTGTCATCCCTATTCCATGGACACTGCTATGCTGAAAATTCATTTCCAGAGCATATTCTGGCAATGATCTGTGAAAACCACGGACCAAACATGGATGGCATCTGTGTTGTGTCTGTGGTTTTCATGGACCCGTAGTCTGTAATGTGCATTAAGGATCTGTAATAAAGGACAAAAATTGGGCGCGCTTCCATGGTGTCCCCATGGACAGTCCATGGAGAACCACTGATGTTTGAATATGTACATTAAAGTGAATGGATACGTGAGTGGACCATGTCCGTGATTCAATGTCTTATGAAAGAGGCCTTAAAGGGGTTGTCCGAGTAATTTTTTTTGTTCTTTATATGTTTCTAACTTGTCAGGTATAACAACTTTCCCATATACTTTGTGTTTCTAAAGCTGCTGGTTTCTCAGAGTTGACTGAGGATCACATGACCTGTGATGTCACCTTATCTCCCTGGTCTGTGATGTTTCGTGTACAAGCCTCAGAGTTCAGATAACAGTTTGTACAGGAGACGTCACTGGCCACGCCCCCTTTCTTTGCCGGGCTGCTATCTGCTCTCTCCCTGGATTCCTTCAGATAAAACATTAACCCCTTCAGCCAGAACACACTGAGGGCTCAAGGCTTTACAACAAAAGCTGCAGCAGTGAGAGGAGACAAATGCTGGGCAAGGAGCTATAGAGGAATTGTACAAGAACAGGTAGGGAGTATTTCCTGTGTGTATCAGCAGTGTCATTGTACAGCTGGGACTTGTAGTCCTACACAAACAACATGCTGCTGAGTATCCCAGCAGGCAGACATGTACTCACAGCACTTATATTCACTGCCTTTGCAGAGGAGGGGGGAGGGGCAGAGATTGTTATTACTGCATGTAAACAAAGGCCAGAAGAGAACCAGGGAAATGAGGAAATATAGATTTTTTTTTTTTTGCCTAAAACTTGCTGAACTTGGTTATATATTGCTGCCCATCAGATTTACAGTGCTATTTTTTTTTTCCATAACTTGGACAACCCCTTTAATATAATTCTACTGTGGCTACGCCATTCGGTTGTACCCTTACAGTGATTCCATGTAACATAGTGTCCTCTTGCTTCATCCTCCACTTCTGACTCGAGCTGCATAGGCAAACAACGTGTGCGTATTTGACGGGTTCTGCTGCAGGCAAACCACCAGTGCCAGTCTAATACTTGACCCTGGTTTTGGTGCTGCTCACGTTTCCTGTTCTGAGCATGCCAGGCAAAGGAGAAGTGCAAGCACTGTCTTATGCAAAATGACCAGGCAATATAATTTTTCCTGACACTGGCCTTACAGTGTAAATACCAGCTGACCCAGTGGGTTACTTGCCTTGTGGGCACTAGCCCCAGCTGAAGCTTGAGCTAGTCATGACCATGCAGTGCTGGCACATGCCACTTAGAAGTCAACATGACCAAGGTTATTTTACAAAGTTGACAGGATACTTACAGGACACCAGTGCCCACTCTGCCCATTTTCATGAGACATTGATCAGATCCACTGATGAACGGGCAGTGACTCATTTATTGTTTACACTGGCCAGATACTATGTAGCACGTGTAAATGTAGAGCTGACGGTATGTGACCGCCTCCGTGTGACGTGTGTTAGGCCTACCGTATGTGACGCATCATTTCTAGCTTCTATTTTTTCCATTTTGCCATACTGAGAGGGGCTGAGCGTACGGCTGACACCGCTTCTGGAAAACTTTGTGTCATGGAAATAGCAATCCACTTGATGGTACAATGTAGAAAATATGTGGTAATGACAAATAGAAGGAAGCGCAAAGCCTTGACAATGTAATGGTAAGGAACACACAAACACTAAGATGATCTTTCATATTTGACTGGATGTTTCTTTAACTAATGAAATGTTTATTCTATAGAGATGCAGCTGAAATTGGTGGCCAAATGTACAGATCTGGTCCTTACTTCCTGCCTAGTTCCTGACACTTAGGCGTCAGTGGAGTATGCTGCAGTCCGACCCCAGTCTGACATTGGTGGCTTCTATCTATCAACGATTATGATGGGATAGTATTGTATAACAAAACTTTCTGATCTGCTTTGTTCTTCACCTCACTGTTTTCAAGATCACTGCTTGCTGTCAGTTAATGAGACCAAAACCAGGAGTGAATTCTAAAACTGAGAGAAGAATTAAAGGGGTATTTTTGTTCCAGCAGTTATCCCTTAGGTTGGACCCTACTGTTGACTGTGTCCACTGTGGAACATCAGTTGTTCATTCGCACTGCCACTTCATCCATGCTCTGTGGGACATCCGGAGATATCCAAGCACTGTCCTCTGCTATCTCCAGCAGTCTTAGGGTCTATTCACGCGACTGTAAGTGTTTTGCGGTCCACAAAACACTGCTACTTTTGCCCAATGCACATGACCAGCGCCATGCTAGAAATGCCTATTCTTGCCTATGATTGCGACATGTGCTGTCCGCACCTTTCAGTCCGCATTTAAATGAATGGGTTCACACCTGTTTACACTGTCGTGTGAATGGACTCAAATAGAGGTAAGTACACGTGCTGAACTGCTGATCCCAAGAGCCACAAACTCCACTATTTTGTTTTTTTTCTTGATCCAGTCCTGGTTTCAGCTGGAAAATGCACCCAAACACTGCACTTTGTCAACAATGCCGTCTCCAATTAATCGGAATATTTGATTATTGTGAGAGATGACCATTGTAAGAGTAAGTTCATACGCAATGCGGTGGCAATAAGCCACAATACTACCTCTCTGCAAACAAAACATGAACCAACTGCCATTTGCAATAAATGTGAGTAAAACTTCTGGGAACTGTGATAGTTCATGCTGTAACATAGTAACATAGTTTATAAGGCAGAAAAAAGACATCTGTCCATCCAGTTCGGCCTGTTATCCTGCAAGTTCATCCAGAGGAAGGCAAAAAAACCCTGTGAGGTAGAAGCCAATTTTCCTCACTTTAGGGGAAAAAATTCCTTCCCGACTCCAATCAGGCAATCAGAATAATTCCATCTGTAGTAACTATAACCTGTAATATTATTACCCTCCAGAAATACATCCAGGCCCCTCTTGAACTCTTTTAGGCCCCATTCACACGACCGTATATTTGCGGACCCGTAAATATACGGGGGCCGTCCGGCGTGTTCCGCAGCGCTCGGAACACACGCCGTGCAGCCCCATTGAAAATGCCTTTACTTGTCCGTGCGCACAGACAAGTATAGGACATGCGTCATGCTAGCTCCGTGCCGTGGCTCCCGGCCCCATAGAATGGGGCCACATCTATTCCCGCATTTTTGCGGATAGATACGGCCCCATTCATACGGTTGTGTGAATGGGACCTTAGTGAACTTACCATCACCACCTCCTCAGGCAGAGAGTTCCATAGTCTTACTGCTCTTACCGTAAAGAATCCTCTTCTATGTTTGTGTACAAACCTTTTTTCCTCCAGACGCAGAGGATGTTCCCTCGTCACAGTCACAGTCCTGGGGATAGTACTTGGTGAAGTAATAACTGTAGCCTGTCAAGAAACTGTTTGCCGCTTAATGTGAATTATAATTAAAGGGATTTTCTAGGAAATGATAATGATGACCTATCCTCAGAATAGGTTATCATTATAACATCAGAGGTCCGAGTCCCCCCTCTCCCCATCAGCATTTTCAGGGAGCTGCTGCACTGACCAGAGCTCTAGTTAATGATGCAGGCGCCCAGCAGCTTTCCAAGGACAGCGCCATACATTGTATAGTGGCAGTGCATGGTATTGCAGCTCAGCCCTATTGACTTGAATAGGGCTGAGCTGCAACTAAGCCATGTGAACTATCTACAGCAGGGGTGGCCAACCTGAGGCTCTCCAGCTGTTGCAAAACTACAACTCCCAACATGCCCAGACTTGCCTTCAGCTATCAGCCTACAGCAGGGCATGGTGGGAGTTGTAGTTTTACAACAGCTGGAGAGCCGCAGGTTGGCCATCCCTGATCTACAGTGATGTCACTGGACTAAGAAGAGGCTGCAGCGCTCAACGCTTCTTCTAACAGCTGATCGGTGGGGCTCTTGGGTGTTGTACTGTTGAGGATTACATGATATTGATGTGAAGACATTACAATATGGCGCTGGCACCTAGATGTTTACATAGTTTTCATACCAAAGTTTGTAAAATAATGCACACTGCGCAGATGCCAAGTGTTATCTCTTTTCTTTTCTTTGTATTTTAGCCAATGAAACAATGCCACAAGCCTCAGGGGGACATACAAAAACCACTGTGTGCCTAATAAAGCAAGTAATTGCGCTCCTACTCTTAGTCAACCATCTATTGTGCATGGGCGCTTCTCAACCCTAAGGCTGCGTTCACATATGGGCTGGAACAGACTGCAGGAATTCACCGTATCCGGCGTACATGTCGGCTTTCAACAATTCCGCGCGCAGCATTTTTTGTACGGCCGAAAGTCGGCATATAAGCCGGAAAATGACTGAATCCCATTACATCAATGGGGATCTGGCGGTGCATGGTGGTATCCTGTTTCTCCGCCGAAAAAGATTACCAGAGTTAAAAGCACATATGTGAACCCAGCCTAACATGACAGATGTTGGGTAAAAGAAAGGTTCAGCATGTAGCATGTGTGCATGCTTCAAGGGAGATAACTGTCACCAGAGTTGTCCGACAGCGGCTTATTCCCTTCTCCCCACTGAAAACGCTTGCATATTTGGCCAGCCCAGCATGTGTATGGGGGGCTGGGAGGAATTGCTGCTGGCCAAAGGTGCTTGTTTGCCTGGCAGATGTCGAAAGTGTATGGCCAGCTTAAAGGGCACCTGTCACTACAAAATGCAGTGTAGTCTGCAGGCAGTGTGTTATAGAGCAGGAAGAGCTGAGCAGATTAATATATAGTTTATAGGAAAAGATTCAGTAAACCTTGTAACTAATTTAAATAGCTGTTCTTTATATCAGTAAATGACAGCCTTCCCTCTATGACTGTGCAGACAGCGATAGGACCGCCCACATGACTCTTTAGCCTCATTCTGCACTTTCATACTGACAGTTTCCTAGCTAGGTATCTACCTATCGGTTCCTGACAGTAAAGATCCTACAGGCAGTAAACTGTGTTCTGAAGTGCTGTCAATAGAGAAATCACTGCAGGACATTTTCCAGACATGTTACTTGTCCATGGTTATGTAACCTGCTGAAAGCCCTGCAGAGCTCTCCGCTCTAATAGAATAGTTGTCTGCGTGTGACAAAGCAAACTGAAGGCTCCAGCAGACCTTTAGGCCTCATTCACTCTATCGTATTTTTCATCCACATGCTATTTGCGTTTTTTTGCGGATAGCACACTGATCCATTCATTCCTAGGGGGCTGTGCACACATCCATATGTTTTGCGAATCTGCGTGGCCTTTCCACAAATTGTAGAAAATGTCCATTCTCATTTGTAATGCAGACTAGAATAGTCATTTCTAGTGATGGGAGTGAGAAAAATGTGGATTTTACGTGCCAGTGTCCATATTTTGTGGATCCGTTGTTTGCTGGATGATATATAGACACAGGCATGTGCATGAAGCCTTAGGAAATATCTGCAATAACGTGCTGACGTATTAGGTGACACCTATTGTACGGACATGAGTAATGACTGCTTCTCTGTCTTGGTTTGGAATGTGCTGCTCGTTGGATGAAATGTCTTTTAGAAGTTTGTATGTAAATCTAGTAGTTTTGCTTGTGTCCGTAGTAATGGATATTACCAGCTTAGCCCTTGTAGGACCCTCGGATATTGAGTACTTGCGTGTCTGCTTACAAAGGAACAAAGACAAGTTTCTTATTCTAAAGAAGCTGTGCATATGAGGAGGCGCGGACTGCGATGTGCCTGCAGCATGTGGACTGTACAGAGAAGCTGTACTCTGGCACTCCCTGCTGTTACATGCCTTAGGGTGCACTTTATCGCTTCAGGCAAGCATGATGTTGGCACATGTTCAGAGACGAATACCTTCATTGTGAAATGTGTGTGGAGATCGTGTGCTAGATGAAGCACTACTATGAGACGAAGCTAAATCACTGTGTCCCACCCAGTAGCACACTACTTGTTATAAAATCATCCCTATGTGTAGCTATGAACTTTATATTTTTCTTAAAGGGCACCAGTCAGCAGATTTGTACCTATGAAACTGACCTGTTACCTGTGCACTTGGCAGCTGAAGGCATCTGTGCTGATCCCATGTTCATTTGTGCCTGCACTGCTGAGAAAAATGAAGTTTTAATATATGCAATTGAGCATAGGAGCAACAGGGGTGTTATCATTACACCTAGAGGCTCTGCTCTCTGCCAAGTGCCAATGTAACAGATCAGCATATGTATATTTAGGACTAGCTGAAGGACCCGGCTTCGCCCAGGTATATTTAATTTATTTAATTTAATGTTTGTGTGTGTTGTTAAGATATCGAAAGTGACCTCTACAGTACCCGCCCCTTTAATAGTGACCTCCACAGCAGCCCGCCCCTTAACAGAAACATCCACAGTGCCCTCCCCTTTAACTGTGACCTCTACAGCAGCAAGGGTGGCCACTATCTTCACCCCAGAAAGCTGGACCTCACCAGCCATTCCCCCAAACGTGAAGCAGCACCCCCAGTTCCCATGAAGCCACACCACTAAACATGAGGCCACGCCCTCTGGCTCCGTGAAGACATGGAGAAGAAGCTCTCTGAGCGTGAGCTACTGAAAGGGTGGACATCCCTGCGTCCGTCCAGGCACTGCACCGGACGGAGAACAGGTAGCCAGAAAACTGGACTGTCCAGCCTAAAGCCGGACATCTGGCCACCCTAACATCAGCCTGCCCCTAGGGTGGCCAGAGGTCCGGTTTTAGGCTGGACAGTCTGGCTTTCAGACTCCCTGTCCAGCGCAGTGCCTGGACGGACGCAGGAATGTCCACCCTTTCAGTAGCTCACGCTCAGAGAGCTTCTCCTCCATGTCTTCACGGGGCCAGGGGGCGTGGCCTCATGTTTAGTGGTGTGGCTTCATGGGAACTGGGGGTGCAGACACAGGGATGTCCACCCTTTCAGTAGCTCACGCTCAGACAGCTTCTCCTCCATGGCTTCACGGAACCAGGGGCGTGACCTCGTTTTTAGGGGTGTGGCATCATGGGGACCGGTGGCACGGCTTCACGTTGGGGGGGAGGCTGGACAGTCTGGCTTTCAGACTCCCTGTCCTCTGTCATGCGCAGGGCCTGGATGGACACAGGGATGTCCTTTTGAACAGCTCACTCTCAGCAGCAGCACTGTGCAGTCTGAACATGAGCTGCAGGGAGAAAGACTGACAGAAGTTGATTTTTACCTTCATTTTTTTCAATCCCAGTCAAATGTGCTGTGGAAGGGGCGTGGCCTGACTGAGTCGGGGGCGTGACTTAGTGTGAGCTAGGGTTGGGGCTTTTAAGTCCTTCTTTTGAAGGTGGCCTGAATTACAGGTTGATGCCATAGTAATTTAGTAGGAAAGTGGGTAGCAGTGGAAGAATACATCTTTTATTACTACTGAACGGTAAATATGTGAAATTTACATTATATGAGGTAATGATTGATGATGAATTAGTCTAAAACATAAGGTATATTTATGGTAACCGGAATATCCCTTTAACAGTGTCATCCACAGCGCTTTGCCCCTTTAATCCCTTCCCGCCCAATGACGTGTATACTCGTCATGGAGCACTGCTATTTAGCGCTCCATGACGAGTATACACGTCATGGCATTAAACTGTCACCATGTCTGCTGACATGGTGACAGCGCTGAGACCCCGGCTGTTACTTACAGCCAGGGGTCTCAGCTAACCGCCCCCTTTGGTCCCGGGCCAGCGATCACTGTGATTGGCTAGTCTGTTCAGACTAGCCAATCACAGGATACGCGTGCTGGCTGAAAGGATCTGATCCCCGCAGTCCGAGACTGCGGGGATCAGATCCTCATAAAATGTGTGCAGACACTCCCCCCCCCCCCCCCCCCCACAACTTTCCCGACATTATTTTATTTTTTAATTCATCTCCCCCCCCCCCCCCCCTCGATGTCAGGATGGTGAGTGGTATTCAGGATGGCCGAACGGTTGAAGCAGTGTGTCAGCATACAGCTGACACTCTGCTTCAAACGTCCGACATCGCTGCTGGCCATTTAACCCCTTCCATGCCGCGGTCCGTAGGGACCACAGTATGGAAAGGGTTAACAGGGAGGGAGCTCCCTCTCCCATCGGGCGCTGCGGTGCTCTGGCAGCGCACCGATGGTGTGGGGAGGAGAGAGGGAGCTCTGCTCTGCTCTGCTGTGGCAGCGTCCCGAAGGTTACCATGGCAACCGGACGCTTTCGTCCGGCTTACCATGGTAGAGGTAAGTCTGATCAAGCTCCTGCTAAAGGCAGGAGCCTGAACAGGCTTACTATGAATGAAAATACACTGTAGTACACTATACAGTGTACTGCAGTGTATTGTAAAACACCAGACCCACTGGATCTTCAAGAACCAAGTGGGTCTGAGTCAAAAAAGTGTAAAAAAATTAAAAAGTTAAAAAAATCCAATTTTTTCCCCATATAAGCACATTTTAATTGATTAAAAATGAAGAAAATAAAATACCTTAACATATTAGGTATCGCCGCATCCGTAAAAACCCGCTCTATAAAAATATCACATGACCCAACCCCTCAGGTGAACACCGTAAAAAAATTAAAATAAAAACAGGGTCAAAAAAGCCGTTTTTTTTTGTCACAAAAAGCGTAATACCAAGTGATCAAAAAGGCGTATGCCCCTCAAACTAGTACCAATCTAACCGTCACCTCTTCCCGCAAAAAATGAGCCCCTACCTGAGACAATTGCCCAAAAAATAAAAAAAACCACAGCCCTCAGACAATGGAGACACTAAAACATGCTTTTTTTTTGTTTCAAAAATGTTATTATTGTGTAAAACTTAAATGAATAAAAAAAACTATACATGTTAGGTATTGCCACGTCCGTAACAACCTGCTCTACAAAAATATCACATTAGTTAACCCCTCAGGTGAACACAGTAAAAAATAAATAAAAACTGTGCCAGAACAGCCATTTTTGTTTACCTTGCCTAACAAAAAGTGTAATATAAAGTGATCAAAAGTCATATGTACCCCAAAAGAGTATCAATAACACTGTCACCTTATCCCTTAGTTTCCAAAATATGGGCACTTTTTGGTTGTTTCTACTGTAGGGGTGCATCGGGGGGGCTTCAAATGGGACATGGTGTCTAAAAACCAGTCCAGCAAAATTCGCCCTCCAAAAACCATCTGGCGCACCTTTCCTTCTGCGCTTGGCCATGCACCCATACAGTAGTTTACAATCACATGTGGGGTGCTTCTATAAATCGCAGAATCGGGGTAATAGTTTTTGAGGGGTTTTTTTTGCTATTAACCCTTGATGTGTTACAGGAAAAAAAGGATTAAAATGGAAAATCTGCAAAAAAAAGTGAAATTTTGAAATGTCATCTCCATTTTCTTTTAAATCTTGTGGAATACATAAAGGGTTAACAAAGTTTGTAAAATTAGTTTTGAAAACCTTGAGGGGTGTAGTTTCTAAAATGGGGTAATTTATGGTGGTTTCTATTATGTTAGCCCCACAAAGTGACTGCAGAACTGAACTGGTGCTTAAAAAAATGGTTTTGGAAAATTTCTTAAAAATTTTAAGAATTGCTTCTAAAATTCCAAGCTTCTAACATCCCCAAAAAATAAAATTACATCTACAAAATGATGGCAACATAAAGTAGACATATGGGAAAAGTAAAGTAATAACTATTTTGTGAGGGATCACTATCTGTCTTAATAGCAGAGAAATTCAAAGTTTGAAAATTACACATTTTTCCAAATTTTCTGTAAATTTAGGATTTTTTTTTATAAATAAAGGTGATTTATATTGACTCAAATTTACCACTGTCGTGGAGTACAATGTGTCACGAAAAAACAATCTTGGAATCAGTCGAATCGGTGAAAGAATCCCAAAGTTATGAATTAATAAAGTGACACATGGCAGATTTAAAAAATGTGGCTTCGGCATTAAGTGTAAAAGTAGCTTCGGCCTTAAGGGGTTAAAGCAGACCTACAGCAGTGAACTGGCTAGGTTGTTATAGAAACCTGGTGTGTGTGGAGACTAACTGCGTGTGAGCCTCTATTGGCTGATAAGGGTCATGTGACCAGGCTTCTATTGGCTAATTAATTTTTTGGAAATATCTCAGGAACAGTACATACTGGAAAGCTGAGACCCGTTATAAAAACTTCCCGGACACCTGATGTACCTGTGTGCCAAATTTCGTGATTGTAGGTGTGACAGTGCGAATTTCTTTAGCAGACATACTACATACATACATACATACATACATACATACATACACACACAAACACACATACAGTCATGGCCAAAAGTTTTGAGAATGACACAAATATTATATTTTCACATGATCTGCTGCCCTCTGGTTTTTATGTGTGTTTGTCAGATGTTTTTATCACATACAGAAATATAATTGCAATCATATTATGAGTAACAAAAGCTTATATTGACAGTTAGAATGAGTTAATGCAGCAAGTCAATATTTGCAGTGTTGACCCTTCTTCTTCAGGACCTCTGCAATTCTCCCTGGCATGCTCTCAATCAACTTCTGGACCAAATCCTGACTGATAGCAGTCCATTCTTGCACAATCAATGCTTGCATTTTGTCAGAATTTGTAGATTTTTGTTTGTCTACCCGTCTCTTGATGATTGACCACAAGTTCTCAATGGGATTAAGATCTGGGGAGTTTCCAGGCCATGGACCCAAAATCTCTGTTTTGTTCCCTGAGCCATTTAGTTATCACCTTTGCTTTATGGCAAGGTGCTCCATCATGCTGGAAAAGGCATTGTTGATCGCCAAACTGCTCTTGGACGGTTGGGAGAAGTTGCTCTCGGAGGACATTCTGGTACCATTCTTTATTCATGGCTGTGTTTTTAGGCAAGACTGTGAGAGAGCCGATTCCCTTGGCTGAGAAGCAACCCCACACATGAATGGTTTCAGGATGCTTTACAGTTGGCATGAGACAAGACTGGTGGTAGCGCTCACCTCGTCTTCTCCGAATAAGCTGTTTTCCAGATGTCCCAAACAATCGAAAAGGGGATTCATCAGAGAAAATGACTTTACCCCAGTCCTCAGCAGTCCACTCCCTTTACCTTTTGCAGAATATCAGTCTGTCCCTGATGTTTTTTCTGGAGAGAAGTGGCTTCTTTGCTGCCCTCCTTGAGACCAGGCCTTGCTCCAAGAGTCTCCGCCTCACAGTGCGTGCAGATGCACTCACACCTGCCTGCTGCCATTCCTGAGCAAGCTCTGCACTGCTGGTAGCCCGATCCCGCAGCTGAAACACTTTTAAGAGACGGTCATGGCGCTTGCTGGTCTTTCTTGGGCGCCCTGGAGCCTTTTTGGCAACAATGGAACCTCTCTCCTTGAAGTTCTTGATGATGCGATAGATTGTTGACTGAGGTGCAATCTTTCTAGCTGCGATACTCTTCCCTGTTAGGCCATTTTTGTGCAGTGCAATGATGACTGCACGTGTTTCTTTAGAGATAACCATGGTTAACAGAAGAGAAACAATGATGTCAAGCACCAGCCTCCTTTTAAAGTGTCCAGTGGTGTCATTCTTACTTAATCATGACAGATTGATCTCCAGCCCTGTCCTCATCAACACCCACACCTGTGTTAATGGAGCAATCACTGAAACGATGTTAGCTGGTCCTTTTAAGGCAGGGCTGCAATGATGTTGAAATGTGTTTTGGGGGATAAAGTTCATTTTCTAGGCAAATATTGACTTTGCAAGTAATTGTTGTTAAGCTGATCACTCTTTATAACATTCTGGAGTATATGCAAATTGCTATTATAAAAACTGAAGCAGTAGACTTTGTAAAAATTAATATTTGTATCATTCTCAAAACTTTTGGCCATGACTGTACACTCAGCTTTATATATTAGATGACTTTATGGCACTAAGGTTACTTTCACACTTGCTTTGTTGTTTTCCAGTATTGAGATCCAGCAGAGTTGTTTTCCGGTATTGAGTTTCCGTTTGGTCCTCATGCATTCTGAATGGAAGAGATCTGTTCAGGATGCATCAGGATGGCCTCATTTTGTGAGCATTCCATTTTGTGACCGGACACAACGGATCCGTCACCCATTGACTTTTAATGTTCTGTTCAAGGATCCATTTTTTTCTGTTTTGTTTTCATACGACCGCATCCTAACGGAATGGATGCATACTGATGTGCAAAATCAAATCCGTTTTAGGGTCCATTCACACGTCCGCATGTGTTTTGCGGATCCACAAAATTCGAACACCGGCCATGTGCCGCCACTGTAGAAATGCCTTATCTTGTCCATGTCTGCAGGCAAGAATAGGACATGTTCTATTTTTTTGCGGGGCCGTGGAACGGAAGTGTGGATGCGGACAGCACACTGTGTGCTGTCCACATCTTTTGCGGCACCATTGAAAATGAATGGGTCCGCACCCGTTACGCAAAATTGCGGAACCATTCATATGGACGTGTGAATGGACCCTAATTCCAGTATTGAGATCCTCTGCCTGATCTCAGTACTGGAATTAACAACGCAAGTGTGAAAGTAGCCTTACTAATATAGCCTTTGTTGATTTGCTATATTTCATAAACCATGTCCCCTTGACAAGACCTGTATGTGGACAGCACAGAACATCCCCCTAGGCCATTTATTTTTTTATTTTAGGCGCTACTTTTATACTGCGATCGCAGTATATGCACCACATATGTCAAATTTATCAAAAGGTCCCATTTGGACAAAAAGGCTAAAAGCATGACCTTTTGGACTCTGTCAGGCCTGTCTACTTTTTTTGCTGTATGGAACTACACAATATACAGAGCCATCAAGTCTAAAAGTATCCTACGCTTTTATTCTATATACATTGAGAGCCTATGGGCGAGGGATGTCATGGAATGTATAAACAGTGCCATCTGTCTGAGCTATCAGTTGGAGAATCCTCCCCATGTATATCTCAGAGCACTAAAAACACAGTGTGAAAATAACCCGACATAGTCACAGGAGAACAACGGATAAAAACAACTACAGTACACGAAGGTGCGGTGGTATGCACAATGGTATGGTGTAAAAACAGGCATGGACTTGAGTGTCAGAGGTGCTAAATTACCGAATTAAACAAGGTGTAGCACTCTTTCCTTATATTCTGTACTTGTTTTAAGCCTTTTACTTGGGTGTCAAATATAAGTCCTGAGAGCTTCATGCAGTAAATACTATTGTAGTGTGAGCATCAAACTAAAAACGTATAATAAAAATAAAATATATATATATATATATATATATATATATATATATATATGGCCTTGGAGCTGAAAAAACTGTAAGGCCCCCAAGAGTAAAAGCACAATCCCTTATGAGTCAACTTGGACAGTACCTTTTTCAACCCAATGAGCTAACCCAGAGGAGGTTCTGAAATTAGACCAAGAACGCCAACGATTGTCAAACTTATCCTGGGTTTGTGTATCTTCTGCTCTGAGCTCCTTCAACCTCATAATCTGGTTCATTGCCTCAACCCAATGCGCTCTGGAGGGGGAGGTTGTGAATTTCTACCGCCTAGGGATAATCTGACGGGTTGCCAAGATGAAGAATCCTAGTAGACCCTTTCGGACCCTTGAGAGGAAGCCAGGAAAAATAGAGAGAAGAGCCATTTCCGGGATAAGGCTCAAAGAGTCTCCATGTAAAGTTTTAAAGAGAGATCACGTCTCGCCACAATGGAGCAAGAACAGAACAGTCCCACCAGGTATGAAGCATGGTACCAGGAGCTGCACCGCACCACCAACGTCTTAGAGGTCTGAGGGAATATTTTCTGAAGTCGGGCAGGAGTCATGTACCAGCAGGAGAGAATCTTATAATTAGTTTCCTGAAGTCTGCAGGAAATGGTCATTTCTGGGTGGTTTCAAAGGCCTCTGTTGGGAGACTGAGAACGAGGACTGTAGCTCACATTCCCAAGCTGACAAAAAGGCAGGCTTTTCTGACTCTCCCCTCTCGTCCCTCAGCAATCCATAAACAATTTGAAATACCATGTTCTGGAGCGCAGGTAGAAAAGCAAAGCTTCTCAGCTAGCTGGGACTGAAGAAGGGACTGAGGGGAGAGAGAAGAAATAAAGCTTTGTAGCTGGAGATATCTGAGCCAGGTCTGCGGATTAGACCCAGGGTTCCTTAGTAGTTCCGTTAATGGCCTTTTTTCCTTTATTTAGAATGACTGAGTGATCATTCCGTCAAGCCATCTGCAAGCTCTGAATATAAATTCAATGTCTTTTTTTATCCTGTCGTTTTCTGTCAGTGGTTTTTACTGACCATTATAGGAGATACTCTGGAAATCCCATTTTCAGCCTAGTAGTGCACATGAAATACAGATGACAAATGGACTACAAGAAAATGGACAAATGGGCCAACAAGGGACCCTTTACAGACATCTTCAGGGATGAAACACTGACTGACTTGTCATGGACATGATCACAAACCTGTGAAGGCCTCTTTCACACGTCTGTGATAAGACCTAATCATATGAGGACATTTTTTGTGTGTGTGGAGAATGGAGAGAAAAATCTGCCATTGTTTTTTGCTTTATAGTTTTTGCACCATTTAGCATAAATAATACGTTACCTTTATTCTGTTTGTGTGATTGTGGTGATACCAAATGTGTATAGGTTTTTATATAGGTTTTCTTTTTATCATACCTTTGCACTATAAAAATACCTTTAAAAATATTATGTGTTTGCATTGCCCTATTTAGAGACCCATCGAAAAAGCTGTGCGAGGGCTTGTTTTTTGCAGAATGAAATTAGTTTCATTGGTGCCATTTTAAGGGTTCATATGGCTTTAGTCGCTTTGTGCTCCGGTTGATTGGTGGTAAGCTTGTTTTGTATTCTGTTTTATGGGTGGTAAGCAGATAAAAAAAAAGTAATTGTAGCATTTTTAAATTATTTGAAAGCCTTCACTGTCCATGGTTTGTGTGTGATATTGCAGCTACTGAAGTGAATGGGGCTGAGAATCGATACTACACAGAACCTGTGAACAGTTGGGGCAATGTTTTTGTAATCCTGGACAACCTCCTTAAATAACATGATCATTTTATAGTTCAGGTTGTTACAGATGCGGCAATACAAATTGTGTGTAAAACCATTTTTAATTGAGGAAAGCTTTTTTTATTTTATTTTTTTTGTTTTTTTTAACGTTGTGAATATACATCACACTGACCGCTGGTGTGATGCTGGGTTTGCACGGCCCAATAGTTGGGCAGATTATCAGGAACAAGTGTTCCTGCGAAAGCTCATTCCTGACAATCTGCCCCTCTAAAGTTGCAGCCGATCACCCGGTGAACGAGCAGAAAGAGGTGAAACTCTTAGTGCTTGCAACTAAATTATCATTTTTGGGCACCAGATCATACTGTCCAAACAGCCCTCTGCTGCCCAGAAACAATGTAGCTGTATAAGGATGAGTGATTGCTCGTTCTTGTACTGTGGAGGTTATCGTTGCACGTAAATGCAGTGCCTCACCTCCACTGAATGGGCAGCCAGTTGCCAGGAAGGAACACTACATATAAATCCACCTTAATTCACTGCAATATCTGAGTATTGGAGTTGATTATACTGACAGAAAGCCTATTCGTCTCTTCCTCTGGATACCATCACGGTCCATCAGAAACCCGCACTCACGTTGTGTTCCAGAGATTATGGCAGCTCCATAAAATGTTCTTAGTTCTAGTTTGTGTGAGTTGTTTGCACTGCAGTTTATGAGCAAGGTTATTCATGAGATAACCTCATTACACAGACTTTTTAGAGAAGTCACCTTGGTGGAACAAATGGCTTATTGCCACTTATTGTACCTGTTAGAATTCTTCCAGAACTCAATTCTTCAAAAGAAATGTGCAATAAAACTCCTTTTAGACTTTTCATTATCTAGAAATATATTAATGGTGCAACATTCATAAAAAAATATCTAAATTAACATTCATGGTATGTGTCTTATGTGTGAAAACTAATGCGATAAAATTACAAATATTGGCCTAGATTTGATGTGTCCATGTCAAAAATCTATCTAGGGTTTCTACACTTTATTTTCTGACCTTTCCAGCAAGGGGGTGAGTCTTAGTAGTACAGGGGCGGAGATGCACCAAAATTGCACTACAATTCTGGTGGAAAAATCTCAAATTAAGGCAAGATTCACATAACTTCTTTGTTATAGACAATAATGGAAGTGCCAGATAAGGCACATAACTGACCTAAAGGACGCTGAACAGACGCCGTTTTAAAGTTTTTTTGCAAATCCCATAGTGCTAGTATTGTTTAACCCCTTTGCGCACCTGGGCGTAACTGTACGCCCAGGAGAGCAGTAACTTGGCACACCTGGGCGTACAGTTATGCCCAAACTGTTCATCACTGCTATGACGCACAGAAGTGTCACAGACAGCGGACACGCGGTAATGCCGGCAAGGGACCAATCAGAATGTTCCCTTGCCGGCGATTGTTCTGATTGGTTAGTCTGCTCAGCTGGTTACAGGCTCCTATCTCCTCGCAACTTGACATAATAGTGAGGAGAGCAGAGCCTATATAGCATTAACCCCTTATGAACACCTTGATCTTCCTGTGATATCCCCCTATCACTCCCACTGTATAAGGGCTTTTTTGTGTTTTTCTTTTTTAATAAAACAGTTTAAAAAAAAAAGTGTTTATTTAGGTATTAGATTTAGTTTAGTTATTTAGGTAGTGTGTAGTTTGTGTCAGTCAGCGCCAGGCCGTCCATCAATGTTGATCTGTCACAGTCAGTCGGCATCCGAGCGTCATTCAGTCAGAGTTAATACCTCAGTTCATCATTATCTGTCAGCGTTAATCTATCAGTGTCAGAACGTCAATGCCAGTCAGCGTTAGATTCGCATCGTCGGTGTCATTCAGCGTTATTCTATCAGCATCAGTGCGTCCTTGTCAGTCAGTGGTAATTTGTCAGTGTCCGATCACCATTGCCAGTCAGTGTTTAAATTGTCAGCGTCAGGGTGTCATTGTCAGTCAGTGTTAAATTGTCAGTGTCAGATCACCATTGTCAGTCAGTGTTTTAAATTGTCAGCGTGTCATTGTCAGTCAGCGGTAAATTGTCAGGGTGTCATTGTCAGTCAGTGTTAAATTGTCAGTGTCAGAACATCATTGTCAATAAGCATTAAATTGTCAATGTCAGAGTGTCATTGTCAGTCAGAGTTAATCAGTCAGTGGATCATTGTGTATCGGCGTCATGGTCAGTTAGCGGTAAATTGTCAGCCACATTTAGAACAACAGAAATAAACAGCAGTGGTGTGAATGCGCCATAAGATGTGGGTATTTATGCAGGGGAACCATTACTAGTCTAAATAACATCAGGCTATTATAGTCAAATGACAAAGTACAGTCTAGTATAGTGTATCTGCTCTGTACTTTATCACTTGCATTTAAGACACAAGTCACACAGGTCAGTCATAAAAGTGAAGGATACCCTGACAGAAAGAATGGATAGGCTACAGCAGCCTTCTGGTTACAGGTGGCATACAGCAGCACGGAGATCCATGGGGGCTACAGGCATCTTTGGGTATCTCGGGTGCTCTGGGACTCTCTCCTTGTCCACACCAGTGGATCTTATAACATGTCATACACACGTGTACCAGCTCTATGGAGAGTGACTAGCTCCAGACTGTGCTCTCACTTCCAGCCTAAGTAGTGCAGGCAGGCTTGGGAAACACAGCAGGGCACAGGCCTTTCTGCCACTGCCTGTCCCTCACTAAACCCACTTCTCTCCCTCCGCATATAGAGGGCCTGTTCAGAACAGCAGTGCCAGAGGCGCGCCCCTTTGCTTCTCAGATCATACACACACTGGAGGCTGCAGTGCCACTGCTTGCTCTGTGCCCATACACCTTGCCCTCACCACACGAGAATGGGAGCTAACTTACTGAGCTTATCCTGCTGTAATGTGTGGGGATCATCTGCTAGAGCTGTCTTGTGCCGATGGTGTGTGCATGTAGTTAGATCGTGTGCCGCCTCTTCAGAGCGGTGTGCCAAATGGTCCTGCAGCCTTTCAGTTAATGAGCTTTGTTATTGGTTATTTCACGCACCAGCAGCATCACTGTACTCATGAAGGGCAGGAAAAAGACGTTTTTTTTTTTCATGGAGTAAAATGGCCTGAACAGCGTTTTCACAGAGATGATGCTTGAAAAACCCATTGTAATGAATGGGTTAGTCCTGATGCTATGCATTCACTAGATCCGGACAAAAAACTTGCTTGTGTGAAAGAGCCCTAACTGTCTGAAAACAGGTGATTATTATCAGACAGTTACTTTCTCAAACTGAAAACAGTACTCCATCTCCCTATTCCACCAAATCACAAAAAACATAGCCCATGGTTCCGTCTGTGTGAATGGGGCCGCATCTATTCCGCAATTTTGCAGAATAGATGCGGCTCCATTCATTTCAATGGGCGGCAGTAGATCGCGGAGACTGCGAAAAAAGATAGAACATGTCCTATTGTCCGCAATTGCGGACAAGAATAGGCATTTTGTATGGGGTGCCGGCCATGTGTGTTCCACAAACCGCGGAACACACACTGGCCATCATGCGTGTTTTTGCGGATCCGCAACAACACGGCCGCAAAAATGCGGATCCGCAAAAACACGGATGCCAGCCAGTGTGTGTTCCGTAATTTGCACACATGGCCAGCACCCCATACAAAATGCGGACAAGAATAGGACATGTTCTATTTTTTTTCGCTGAACCGTGGCACGGAGTCACGGCTGTCCGCGATCTAATACTGCCCATTGAAATGAATGGGGCTGCATTTATTCCGCAAAATTGCGGAATAGATGTGACCCCATTCACACGGTCGTGTGAACAGGCCCTTATAGTGAGGTGTGGCCACCTCTCCATCCGCAGCAGAAGCAATTCTTGAGATACAATAGATGCAGTTTCCATATATGCCATATATGTCCAGATGGGAAAAAGTTTGGAGTATTTTATATTTGTAGTATACATTTGTAGTATTTTATATTCTGGACAAGAAAGCAAGAGATGCTCATTGATAGTGACTGCAACTTCAGCTGATAGGGAAGGTGGTTTTCTCAAGTTTTCCTGTAGTCAGCATTATTGCTTTCGCTATGCAGGGTCTGTTGTTGCCTCTTTTCCATTCTCAGATCCAGCCGATACCCAAAGCTAAAGGCCTGTATTTATAGGACTTTCCAAACAGACGCGAGTGGAGAAACGGCAGATACTCAGTGGCCTATCACAACTGTAGGTACAGGATACAAAAATGGAGGCTTATTTGTGGTAGACACAACATGCTGCCCACTGGTACGGTGCGGTTAGTGTGACAGATCCTCCTACCTCTTCTGTTGTGTAGCATTTTTCATTCTTCAGTAGTCTTGTATTCCTTGGCAGGTTAGGCAAGTACTTCAGTAGAAGAAAGTGTGAAAATAGTCCCTTATTCCTGTTGGAATACATGGCATGACATATAGAAATGGTTGGGGTGCTACTTACAACTGTATATCTTTGAGTATGTATGGTTACTGCATACCCTGCTAAGTCTTATTGGCCTTCATTCTTGTGTATTCTGCATATAGAACAGGGACTAGTCTTTTTAGGACCAGGGTCTGTAGGGGGTTGGCTAGGTATACCCAATGATAGGCAACCAAAACTCATCTAGAATCTGTGAGGTTTCTTTGAAGATCATTGTGTAGTATTCACCACTTCTCTGTCCTCCCAAGGGCCTGCGTCATAGTTTTGCTCTGGGATTACCTAGGATTTGGCCTGTAGACGTTTTTCCCACTTCTGTCCTAATGACAGTTAGCAGACTCCAGGTAGGAATGTACATCACTGCCTGAATGAGTGACTGTCACAACTTTTAGTACTAAGCTGGAATTAGAACACAGGCCGAACAATAGATGTGGTGTGCATGGGCACATGAAGAGATTTCCCATCAGCCACATGCATTCTGTTTTCTCTCTACAATTCTTATCCCCCAGCTTGACTTCCCTCTGCTGTATTGTAACTTTCATGTCTATCGCAACCTCTTACTCTTATAACCAGCTGTACGGCCACTCTTTGTGGTTTCTGCTTTTGCTAAGGAAATTGCAATATTTCCCTTTTTCTTCATTTCTTTTTCTTTAGCTGAAGGATATCCTTTTTATGCCCTTTACAAAACCCACCTCTATCTGACATAGTGCATTAGTAGACAGCAAGGAAGATGACATTACAGGACGATAGCGATGACTAAAAACGTGGCCCCGAAAATGTTGAGGCAAATATTCCGTCCAAAAACCAAGATGAAAGAGGCAAGTTCTTTGTGCTGCGTATGTGCTGTCTGTACATGAGAGGATACTCAGTTCACTACAGCTTTTGGTGGTTTCTGCTCTACCTCTCCTATGTTTGGGTTCTCTGTTCTGATCTGTGCTTCTTGTAGTACTGGTCATGGCCAGAAAACATATGTTTGACTTTCAGTTAATAGGTTTGCTTCAGTATGCGGTGCTGTGTAACACAGGAAAGCGTTAACGGGACATCCGACCAAGTGACACTCGCCTTGTATAGTGAATCATTTAGCTTACACAAAGCTGAAATACATTCTCCTACTAGTTTATCATGCTATTAGTCAATAGTCGCTTTTATTCCACACACCTTCCATTTTGTTTTTTAGTTTTTTTAGTTTTATTTTTTTTTTGCTTCCTTGAATGTACATGGGGCTACTACACTCCACCTATAAGCGTGTCTTATGTAGAACAGGAATATAGTTTGTAAAATATGTGGCTCCTTGAAGATATAGATGCTACTATGTCCTTTGACAGCATTGAGTTTTCCACATCTGCATATTTTTGTAGGGCTATAGTTAAGGTGACAGCCTTGTTCCCTGACTGGACAGAAAAAACGATGAATAACATTATGGAGCAATGAAAACGAGTCACGTACACTTGGAGTGATGTCACCCCTCAATTCACTAGCCTGTGCTAGTGTAATCCAAGTGAAATATGGACGTCAGAGCTTAACATAAGGTCAATTGCACCCAGTAGGTAAAATGGTCATACAAGGGGACATCTAAAGTTTGAGCAGTAGCCTGCATTTATTAATTATATTTTCTTAATGACTATATTGAGTTATTGGCATCTTTCTATTTGTTGTGATGTCCATTTTTGTGAGAAGTGATGACAGGAAGTTGCAGCTGCTTTCTTTTTCGCAACTAAAGGTACATCTGTCGCTTTATCACCAACATGATGTTAACCTAGTGGGGGACGTCATGTTGCGCCAGAATTTTGTTGTTAAATGCACCAAAATCAATGGCGTTTTGAGTTGCGCCAAATATATCAACTGTTTCCTCCTTATTTGATGTATATTACACGTTTATCAACTTATTTTCGGCTTAAAGGGCGCAAAATGTAGCGGTAGATTAAGCTTGCTTCTGTGGTCATGTAAATTGTTAAAAAGGCACATGGCAGATCAGATAGATGCGACTTTTATGTGATTAAATGACGCATATCAGTCTTAAAGAAGCCGCACATTCAAAATCAGTTGAACACAGATGCATTGTCGCAAATACATGTTGCATTTTAACACTTTGGCGTAACAATGTCGCATTGTTAATAAAATGATGGATTATTGGCCTGCAATTACAAAAGTCACATTTTAAAAATGGCATGCGCCTTTTGATAAATGAAGTGAAACAAATAACCACTGTTGATTCGTGATGTTTAGTTTGAAAAAAAAAAAAAAAAATACAAACGTATTGACCACCAGGGAAAATTACCATTGGGGGATATTATTATTTTTTTAATTTTTGTAGGGCAGATTTTCCCCCTACAGTTGGGCTGCAGTTACCGTTCTCACTATTAGGGCTATGTTGGTTCTAGTAAGACCGGGCAGCAGCCTCTTTCTACTGGCATCCTGGCAATCATGTGACCACCAAGACTAATTGAGTGGTCAAAACTGCTTCTGTCTTATCTTCAGAGTCCCTGGCAGTCGCTCATAGCGGGGGACCTGACATTCAGCTGTCCAATTACTTATATAGGTTGCTAAAACCTGCGCAGTAAACATAGTATGGTGCGTATTTAGGTATGTGAACCACCCATATTTGTATACTGGTCAGTATCTCTCTTCCCTCCCATGAGGGTATCAACTTTGGTGGGTTTCTTTTGTTGTCTCCATCTTTCCTGAAATAACTAGTGACATAACATTGTATTCTCCGCCTCTTCTTTACACCATGAAGGGTGATCTGAAGATGGTCTAAAGGCATCTTCACATGGTTTGGCTGATGCGCTCTTTTTAAAAGAAACATTTTTCCTGAATGCTTTACCACTTACTTGCACTCCCAATACTCATACTACACTATTCTTTATTAACCTCTCGTCCATAGTGCAGGACGGATGCCAACCCAAAGTCGCTTTGTAGTAGCCCTCTCTCTTTGTACCTACATTCAGTGGGGCCTCACCTCTATTTCCTCATGACACATCACATCTTGGACAATCAAGCCATCCTACCAGGAAGAGGCTGGTCACCGTTATAGCAAGTGATTGGCAGAGTTGGCATATCCTCTTAGTTGAGAGAATCAGCAAGCATAGACCAGCAGACATGTCTGTTGGAGTGGGGGGACATGGTAAAATAGAGCGGAGTATGATATATATATATATTATTTTTTAATTTTTTTTAATCCCACTGAGCCTTTAAGATAGGATCACATGGATACATTTTTTTAATTGTTTTAATTAAAATCTGAATAAAAAAGGCAATATCTCTGAAATGTTGGCTATTACACTAACTTATGGTTAATATATAGCAACTTTTATGTTTTGAGGGGACATCCCTTCTAAGGCTGAGATGAGCATTGAGGTGCCGCTGATACACTATTGTATTACTGCAGGCTGCTTGGTGCACTGTGTCCTACCCCTTGGTTCATAATGTATTTTGGTATTGAGGTTAACAGAGGAAGTTTAATAGCTGTATCACACAGTGCTTTCAGTTTCTGCAGATAGCAGCTGAGTAGGTGACAGATAACATCATTTGGATTTGGTAGTCCAGTATCTCACTCTTTAGTATTCAATTGCCTTCCTCTCTATGTGGGCATTGAGCCCCATGGAGAAGGAGGTTCGGATTCCTAGATTTCGGACACTTTTTTCGCTTTGGATCCAGAAAAAACACAAGGATAAATCTCGATGTCCTCCAGTTCCAGATACAGAACACCTGGGCAATTTGGTCAGTAGGCACTAGTTTTAGCATCCCATAGGCAATACCTCTGTTTGGATTAGCATGTGAAATGGCAATTTAGTTTTGTTTTTTAATTTTTTATAGTGGCATAAGAATTGTATTCATATGATGTTCTGCTTGATGCTTTTACCACTTCCTGTGTGCTGAGAGGGGTGTGTGCTTCTTAAATGTACTATTTTGATGTTTTTCTTTCTCTGTTTTGTCTGAAAATGTTTTACTTTGTATTGCTACAGGATCAAATTCTAAATGAGCACAACTTTATTAAAATCCATATATAGCTGAGTTTTTGTCCTTTTTGCCTATCCAATAGTGCACACATATACAGTAGCATATACAGTAGAAAGTTTTTTAGGACTGGTTTGGCCAGAAATTGTCTAAAAATACTATAAAAGCTAACTATATTATACATTTCCTTAGTCTTCAAAAAACATACACAAAGTTTGAGTGGTTTTGTTCTGTTCTCAACAGGATGAAGTGGTAGTGAAGGAAATCCCCATTACACACCTCGTCAAGGAAGGATCTGAGAAGGCTGATCAATCACACTTTGTCCTGCTGAAAGTCCTTGGGCAAGGATCCTTTGGGAAGGTGAGTAGATGAGTTATCTAGTAAATTCAAAGTTAGCGATACACATTAGTCTAAAGCTAAATAAAATGGATCATTTCGACAAACCATTAGTTTGTCGGGTGAAATTTAAAGGGTCAGTCCCAACTGGAACATTTATGGCCTATTGCTAGGGTGTCCAATAGCTGCGGGTCTCACTTCTGGGACCCACTCCTACCTCGAGAATGGAAGTGAATGTAGAGCACACCTCACATGCCTGCGTCCTCTTCATTCACTGCTATGGGAGTTCCACAAGTGACAGCCAGTGCTATGCTATTTTCGGAAGTCCCATAGTGGTGAATGGGGCTTGCTCTCCCTTCATTTTGGAACCCCAGAGGTGGGACCTGCAACCTTCAGGCATATCCTAGTAATGCCATAAATGTCTCAGATGGGAATACTCCTTTAACAACAAATGGTTGTTTTTAGGCAGCCGCTGACAGTACATCATCATTTAGAAATGTTTGCTGTGCTTAAAATTGTTGTCCGATCATCTCTAGTCTGTAAGAGAACTTTCAGTAAAAGAATGTATGCAGACGAAGACTGTTCATTGTCCACCATGTGTCATTGGCCAGTTTGAACAACTGTAACAACCAATGTGGACTAAAATATGTGTAGCTGCATCTGCAAAATGATCAATCCCTAGACAATTGCTCATTCAACAGTTGTTTAACCATGTCCCTACTCCTACATATTGTGCATGGCCTTTAGATTTAGTCATGTTAAGAATTCCATTACACCAGCAGATTAGGTAGTCTGTTGTCGGGAAAGCTTCCCGGCAATCGCCTGCTTGTCAGCGGAGAAAACCGCTGTTATTACACGCAGTGATCTCCTTCAAAGTATGAGGAGGAGCAATGGCCAATGCCGTTGCTTGTCCCCATAGAGAATCATTATTTGCTGGAAGCAGAGCGTGATTAGACGGCACCGCCAGCAAACAATTTTTAAACCTGCTTAAAAATTCTGATAGCCCTATGAACAAGTGTTTGCTCGTTTGTAGGGCAATCAATGGCAGTATTACACAGGGCATTTCATCGCTAACCAGCTTTCCTAATATTCCATATGATCTATTGGGAAGTAGTGGCTAATTTGTATGGTTTTTGCCATGTTTTAATTTAGAAAAAATAAAGACTTTGGGTGAGGACTCTTTGCATTCCTAATTTCTGACTCCTCTATTTTTCAATATTTTGCTGATGGAGCTGTGCAAGGGCTCTTGAACCAAGTGTGTGTATATATATATATATATATATATATATATATATCTCTAGAACCAAAGAACCAAGCACATTACATTCACACAGCCCTAGAACCAAGCACATTACATTCACACTGCCCTAGAACCAAGCACATTACATTCACACTGCCCTAGAACCAAGCACATTACATTCACACTGCCCTAGAACCAAGCACATTACATTCACACAGCCCTAGAACCAAGCACATTACATTCACACAGCCCTAGAACCAAGCACATTAAATTCACACAGCCCTAGAACCAAGCACATTACATCACACAGCCCTAGAACCAAGCACATTACATTCACACTGCCCTAGAACCAAGCACATTACATTCACACAGCCCTAGAACCAAGCACATTACATTCACACTGCCCTAGAACCAAGCACATTACATTCACACAGCCCTAGAACCAAGCACATTACATTCACACTGCCCTAGAACCAAGCACATTACATTCACACAGCCCTAGAACCAAGCACATTACATTCACACTGCCCTAGAACCAAGCACATTTGTCGACACAGATACAATTGAATGCAGGGAGCTCGGAAATCAGGCGAGTCAACCCAGTGACTGGTTGCTCGGGAGAGGGGACCATCTGATGCCCCCTTCGGAAGTGAAGGTCCCACACCAATAAGGCCGGCCCAGTACACATGTACTCAATTTTATGTGCCCTGAGCCTGGATAATAGATGTAACAACAACTACCTTTCAACTGTGAGTCTATCTGGTCCACACATACTTGTATGTATACTTTATTAGGAGGAATTTACAAGTTATAATGTACTTGTGAGGCTGTGTTCTCTTAGAGGGATGATCATGGAAATTGTGACTCCAGTTATCTTATTAGTTGTCTCCAGAACCATTGGATTGACTGTGACAAGAAGACTAGCACACAGGGTATGACCTTTATTTGCACTGTATAGATTTTTTTTTCTCACTGCAGGTATTTCTGGTTCGGAAAATCACCCCACCTGACAACAATCAACTGTATGCAATGAAAGTGCTCAAGAAAGCTACACTTAAAGGTGGGTCCTTTGGATTAGAGTTGGGGTGTAGTATGGTGAAAGGAACCAAAACCTTTCCCTGAAAGTCCATGATGTACATCCAGGAATCTTAAAACTAAACTGTTTGTGATCACTTCAGTCAGATCCTAAAAGAAAGATGTATGAGTGCTTTTAGCGGGGGCAGGTGGAGCCATGTGTCCAAAATTCTCTAATGTATAGTACACACAAAGCATAAAATGATGACATTAATTCCATGCAGCTGCCACGCAGTAGTGTAAGTTGTGATAACCAAGGACCTAGTGCAATTTGTCCAGGGTGTCCGCCTGTAAACCTGTATCCCTCCAGCTCGCAGCAACTCGTGTGAGAATATATTAGGCAGATAATGATGTTTCTGATTATAGTCTCTTACCTCCAAGTCTACATTTCATTTTAAGCTGACGACAACACATAAACTTTTACACTCAGTGTAAAATCTGAAAGCAGTCGGGAAGCATGGCATGGTTGTCCAGGATTTGGATATTGATGGCCTATCTGCTTCGAACAAATAACTGGAGCACATTAACTGGTGTTAACCATATACATTAAAATATCAGTGTTGACTTGGTTTGACAATATAGATGGAAACAGCACAAGGTATTCTAAACACCTCAGTACTCTGCATAATGTTTTCTAACATTGCCTTTATGTCCCCCTCATTAGGGGCCATCCACACAGTATTTTCTTCTGGCGGAATTTTGGACATCGGACATGTCCCTTCTCAGCACAGTCACAGCCTTTAACCACCACTCCATGATCTTCAGCGCTGCCTCTTGCTGAAAAGAATTGGAGGAAGATGCAATGTGGCTGCCAGCAGAATTTTGGCATCCACCCCAGAAAAAAAAACGCGGTGTGAACAGCCCCTTAGGGAAATTTATCCTAGGATATGTGGACTCACACCAGTCAATAGTTAAAGAGCACCAATCACTAGGATCAAACCCATTAAACCAGGCATAATGTCTGGTATGGTTGATCCCGCTGAGTATAACTCAATTATGTAGATCTGTTGTGCCATTGCTGAGCAAATTAACATTTTATTAATCTGTAAATTAGGTGTTTGGTGCACTGAGGGGTGGGTCTGTGCACCAGAGCCCTTCCACTCTTCAATTACTGCCACAGAGTGCCACCTTTGCTGGGTGGAGCATGACCTCAATGGAACAAGTTCGGTATCATCTGTGCTGCTGCGAGAAGCAGAGTCTGATCTACTGTGCATTCGACATTAGTGTAATATACAGGGCAGGCAAGATATCTGACCCTGTCAATCAGTGTGAGTCAGGAGTGGCAATAAATGCACAGCTCGCCCTTTGGTGTATCAAACACCCAATTTACAGAATAATAAATTGAGATATAGTTTTGAAAGGGGGTCTGTCGTCTAATTTTCACCTATATAACTAACAGCACTTCCACTGCGTGTCCAGGAAAAGCACTTTTATTCTGCTGGAAAACAGCTCCCAAGTGCCCAGCTGAAAGTGAAAGTAAAAACAGCTTTCACTCCTGACTCGATTTCTAACAGCTATATCTTCTGATATAGTGGGTATAATGCTATGATTCTGGTATTGTTTGAAAGGTTTCAAACAAGGTCAGGTTCATATTTCTAGTGGCTACCAATCCCAAGATATGAGCAACTAAAGCAGCCCTCCCCTCTTCAGTCTGGTTTGCTTTGGGCACTTGCAACAGCAGAGCTGGGCACTTGGGAGCTGTTTTCCAGCAGAATAAAAGTGCTTTTCCTGGACATGTAATAAAGGCACAAAGTGCACACAGGTATGTCTGGGATATGTCTGCAATCTTCTGTGGGGCACTGCTGTTAGTTATATTGGTGAAAAACAGGTGACAGACTCCCTTTAAAGCGTTTTTAATGAAACCAACTAAAGCAACAACATACATGATGAGTA
Organism: Rhinella marina; assembly: GCA_900303285.1. Taxonomy (NCBI): domain Eukaryota; kingdom Metazoa; phylum Chordata; class Amphibia; order Anura; family Bufonidae; genus Rhinella; species Rhinella marina. Next base: position 162,686 of record ONZH01011768.1, on the reverse strand, counting down.
CAGTACACTTCAGTGTATACAGTTACATGTCCCATGAGAAAAAGAAATGATACAAGATAAAATTGAACCTCAAGTACCTATTTGGACATTTCTTAAAAAACCCAATAGTGGCTTTCTCCTTGTGAGGTTCCGTGTCTAGTCTGTACATAGGATACGAGGTGGGTAGGTGCGGTTGAAGCCAGTGGCATAAGATACACTTCTTTGCAGCTACCCTTGAAGAATCCGCTACCTGGTCCGTGTGAAGATGCATTGAGTGAATAATACATTGTGGAGGAGACTCTCAAATATCAGTCAGATAATAAAATTACAGACCTTGTGCCAAAACATTTTCAATAGTGGGTATTCCCGTAAACCATGCAATAGATTAGCGTTTTGCAAATTGCATTTGGGTCCACACCGTAAATAGTGTGAACGTGCATTCTTACATGAGAAGTCAGAAGCATAGGTTGCCTTATGTTTTATGCCAAACTGCATCTCCCTCTAGTCCTCACTACTTAAAGGGGTTCTCCGGTAATTAAGAAAATGAAAATACGTAAATATTACCTTATTATAAATATATTCCCAAATACCTTTCATTACTTAGAATGACTCTTTTGTCTGGGGAGCAATCATTAGGTGAAACAAAATGGCCGCTGTCCGATTAGTGCACACAAAACCTGTCCTAATCACACAGGAGGACAAGTTACTTCACAACACTGAGGTAAAGAGCTGCTTCATCCTCCTCTCTGCTCTGCTTGTCAGGGATTATGATCCTGAATACAAATAAGACCTTTAGCTGAATCTCTTTGGGAATGGAGTTCATGAGGAGACATGAAGTGCAGAAAGGAGGGACAGGACAGGTAAAATTATCCTCTTCTATGTACTTAATGTTTCCTCATGAACTCCATTCATGTGGAAGAAATTCAGAGATTCAGCTAAAGATCAGATCATCTGTATTCAGCATCATAATCCCTGACAAGCGGAGCAGAGAGGCAGCTCTTTATCTCAGTGTTGTGAAGTAACTTGTCCTCCTGTGTGATTAGGGCAGGTTTTGTGTGTACTAATAGGACGGCGGCCATTATTTCTCCTATTGATTGCTCTCTAGACAAAACAAGCCATTATAACTAATGAAAGGTATTTGGGAATATATTTATAATAAAGTAATATTTAAGTATTTTCATTTTCTTAATTCCCGGAGAACCCCTTTAATGCAGCTCTTGCCTTACCTTGCCTATACCTTCTCTCATATTAAACCCTAATTTATCATCTTCCAATTCCCGTTCCCAATTATGAAAAGCAGATGGCGTCACCCCTTAAAAATGAACATTTTTAACCCTACGGTATATATCAGAGAGCAAGTCAACCCATACAGCCATCCCATGAGACCCTCAAAAGGCGCTATACTCTCCGCATAACCTAAGGAGACTGCTTGAGAATGGCAAAAGGAATTAATCTGTAAGTACTGCAGGTATTGACTAGGATCAAAATGAACTGTCTCTGATACTTGCCATGATAATCTGTTTTCTGGTGATTTTTAACATAGCCCGCAAGACCATGATCTGTTTCAATCTCCATTCACCAAAAAGTTTGTTGGTTCTACCTTGAGAGATAGCCAGAAAGGACCACTGAGGCATAAAGTGAGATATATACAGTACAGGGCAAAAGTTTGGACACACCTTCTCGTTCAAAGAGTTTTCTGTATTTTCATGACTATGAAAATTGTAGATTCACACTGAAGGCATCAAAACTATGAATTAACACATGTGGAATTATATACGTAACAAAAAAGTGTGAAACAACTGAAAATATATCTTATATTCTAGGTTCTTCAAAGTAGCCACCTTTTGCTTTGATTACTGCTTTGCACACTCTTGGCATTCTCTTGATGAGCTTCAAGAGGTAGTCACCTGAAATGGTATTCCAACAGTCTTGAAGGAGTTCCCAGAGATGCTTAGCACTTGTTGGCCCTTTTGCCTTCACTCTGTGGTCCAGCTCACCCCAAACCATCTCGATTGGGTTCAGGTCTGGTGACTGGAGGCCAGGTCATCTGGCGTAGCACCCCATCACTCTCCTTCTTGGTCAAATAGCCCTTACACAGCCTGGAGGTGTGTTTGGGGTCATTGTCCTGTTGATAAATAAATGATGGTCCAACTAAACGCAAACCGTATGGAATAGCATGCCGCTGCAAGATGCTGTGGTAGCCATGCTGGTTCAGTATGCCTTCAATTTTGAATAAATCCCCAACAGTGTCACCAGCAAAGCAGCCCCACACCATCACACCTCCTCCTCCATGCTTCACGGTGGGAACCAGGCATATAGAGTCCATCCGTTCACCTTTTCTGCGACGCACAAAGACACGGTGGTTGGAACCAAAGATCTCAAATTTGGACTCATCAGACCAAAGCACAGATTTCCACTGGTCTAATGTCCATTCCTTGTGTTCTTTAGCCCAAACAAGTCTCTTCTGCTTGTTGCCTGTCCTTAGCAGTGGTTTCCTAGCAGCTATTTTACCATGAAGGCCTGCTGCACACAGTCTCCTCTTAACAGTTGTTGTAGAGATGTGTCTGCTGCTAGACCTCTGTGTGGCATTGACCTGGTCTCTAATCTGAGCTGCTGTTAACCTGCGAATTCTGAGGCTGGTGACTCGGATGAACTTATCCTCCGCAGCAGAGGTGACTCTTGGTCTTCCTTTCCTGGGGTGGTCCTCATGTGAGCCAGTTTCTTTGTAGCGCTTGATGGTTTTTGCGACTGCACTTGGGGACACTTTCAAAGTTTTCCTAATTTTTCAGACTGACTGACCTTCATTTCTTAAAGTAATGATGGCCACTCGTATTTCTTTACTTAGCTGTTTTTTTTCTTGCCATAATACAAATTCTAACAGTCTATTCAGTAGGACTATCAGCTGTGTATCCACCTGACTTCTGCCCAACACAACTCATGGTCCCAACCCCATTTATAAGGCAAGAAATCCCACTTAACAAACCTGACAGGGCACACCTGTGAAGTGAAAACCATTTCAGGTGACTACCTCTTGAAGCTCAAGTTCAAGAGAATGCCAAGAGTGTGCAAAGCAGTAATCAAAGCAAAAGGTGGCTACTTTGAAGAACCTAGAATATAAGACATATTTTCAGTTGTTTCACACTTTTTTGTTAAGTATATAATTCCACATGTGTTAATTCATAGTTTTGATGCCTTCAGTGTGAATCTACAATTGTCATAGTGTATGAAAATACAGAAAACTTTTTGAATGAGAAGGTGTTCGGAAAGACCCTTTCGCTTTTTCACATTTTATATTATGTTTTGTTATGGCCTTGTGCTGAAATGAAAAAAAAATCTAATTTTTTCCCTATTAATCTGCACTGAATATCCCATAATGAGAAAGTGAAAAGAGAATTTTAGAAATGTTTGCAATTGTATTAAAAAGGAAAAACTAAAATTTTGAATGGACATAAGTATTCAGACTCTTGAAATGACACTTGAAATTTTGCTCTGAGGCGGTCCCATTTCTCTTAATCAGCTTTGAGCTGATTCTACACCTTGATTAGAGTCCACGTATGCTAGATTTAGTTGATTGTACATGATTTGGAAAGCCACACCCCTGTCTATATACGCTCTCACAACTGACCGTGCATATCCGAGCAAAAACCAAGGCATGAGGAGGAAAGAACTGCCTGTAGAGACAGGTTTGTGTGTAGGCACAGATCTGGAGAAGGGTACAAAATTTTCTGCTGCAGTGCAAGTTCCTAAGAACACAGAGGCCTCTATAATTCTTAAATTTGGAACAATCAGGACTCTTCCTAGAGCTGGCCACACCACCAAACTAAGTAATTGAGGGAGAAAGGCCTTAGTAAGAAAGGATGACAAGGAACCCGATGGTAGCTCTGCCTGAGCTCCAAAGATCCTGTGTGCACATTGGAGAAACTTACAGAAGGTCAACCTTGACTGCAGCACTCCACCAATCTGGGCTTTATGACAGAGTGGCCAGAAAGAAGCCTCTCCTCAGTTAAAGACGCTTGAACACCTGTCTGTAGTTTAAAAAAAATAACTTAAGGACTCTCAGAATGTGACAGGTCTGATGAAACTAAGATTGAACTTTTTGGCCCCATTTCTAAGTCATGTCTGGAGGAAAACAGGCACTGTCCCTACAGCGGAGCATGGTGGTGGCAGCTTCATGCTGTGCAGCTGTTTTTCAGCTTCTGGGATAGGGAGATTGATTAAAGTTGGGGGGAAAGCTGAATGGTGCAAAGTACAGAGTTAGGGCAATATTGCGGAATAGATGCGGCCCCATTCACTTCTGTGGCTGGCACGCGATCTTGCTGAGCCACGGCTCCGCAAGAAATTATAGAGCATGTCCTATTCTTGTCCGCAACAGCAGAAAAGAATAGGCATTTTGAACGGGGCGGCATCCGTGATTTTGTGGATCCGCAATACTACGGTCATGTGAATGGGCCCTTATTCTTAATAAAAACCTGATCCAGGGTGCTCTGCACCTCACATTGGGCCAAAGCTTTACCTTTCAACAAGACAATGATTTTAAGCACACAGCTATAACAACATGTCTTAAAGAGGCTCTGTCACCAGTTTCAAGATATCAAGGTAGAAATATAAGCAGGTAGGGCTCAAAACACATATCACACACATACCTTTATTTCCCTTATTGAAGTAGTGATTATGCTGGAATATTCACTTTTCTAAATATGCTAATTAGGCATCCGAGCACTTGGAGGCGTGCTTATAGCTTCTGAGCACTGCATCTTCGAGCTCTCCTGCCTGTTCGTTCCGCCCTGCTTGTCAAATAAATACGACCCCTAGTCTATTGATTGACAGCGCTAGACTCGCTGGTCTAGCGCTGACATCCCGCTTGTGTGCTCCCTTACGTCTGACGGTGCGTGCGCACTTTCCATGCAGTGCCGATCTCCGCAAGTCCATTTCCCCTAGTGCGCACGTGCCGTCACTTGGAAGGTATTGAGTGCAAAATGGTGGGGAGAAAAATCTAATTTATTTTACACAAGGTCGCGACATAACAAAATGTGAAAAAAGTGAAAGGGTCTGAAGACTTTCCAAAGGGTCTGTAGCTGATATAAAAGAACAAAAGGCCTCTGATCCGCTCCCCTAAGGAATCCTGGATGGCTAAAACCATTGCTGAATGGGGCTGAGCTGTGCGTACGCCATATGACTGATGGTCGTGACGTCACTGGCCCAGTATAAGAAGCGAGAAGGCCACGGCACTCACAGGAGTGCTGGGGCTTTCTCATACAGCTGATCAGCAGGGGTCCCGGGAGTCAGATAACTCCTTTAACTCTGGAAAGTTCCTCTACATCTAGTTGTACTCTATTTCAAAATTTGAATCCCTTGGCCATATCACAAGGTTCCTGCATGTGTAGAGATTCAAAATAATGTCTGAAAATCTCAAGAATTCGCTTGGGATCGTCACTAAAACCCCTTCTCTCTCACTTAGTCTATGAATATGGTGAATCTGCCACCTGGCCTCTCACTAGATTACCTAACAAATCCCTGCCTTGTTGCCAAACTTAAACAAGGGATCTGACTTCGTATCTGCAGCCTCTCTAACCTTTCTAAAGGTCCCATTACATGGGGCGACAGAGCAGCAGATTGCTGGGAGGGAACTATTCCTTCCCAACAATTGCTTGCTCATCAGTGGAGGAGACTGCTGCATTTACATTGAGCGAACTCCTCCAGAGTATGGGGAGAAGCGATCGCTAATGCCTTTGCTGTTCCCCATACTGACTCATTGTTGTCGGAAGCAGATTGTGTTTACACAGCTTGATCTGCTGCCGGCAAATAATGATTGATTTGTGTGTGCGCAAACGATCGGATTACCTGATGAATGAGTGTTTCGCTCGTTCATCGGGTAATCAGCCGTACATTTACATCACCAGATAATCACATTCCTATAAACGCTCGTTAGTGACTATCTTTAGGATTCTGGGCCCGTGTAAAGGGCCCTTAAGCAAAAATGAAACTGGTAGTTGGGTTGTGTCACTATGGCGTTCGTTATTTTGGGCATTATCCCATCACCAACAGTGTAGTTTCTGTATGAAGTTCTCATCTATTGCCAAGTATGCCAAGCACCAGATGAAGTCCATTCCCTTCAGGATGATGTCTGCTATGCTCATCGTAACTAGTGCATGGTCGGAGATGACCATGTCTTTAATATTAACATCTATGACATTCTGCAGTAATTGGGGCGAAACTAAGAGTTAACCATGATTGCTGAGCATGAAACAAATGAGAATACTGTCTCCCTGTGAAATTATGGTGCCGCCAAACATCTATAAGTCTTGTGGAGTCCATTTATGACTGTAAAGGCAGAGACCCTGAACCCTCCTTCCCAGTCTCACCCCGAAGTCTCTTCCTATCTTCCGACAAATTATGCAATGTTATGGTCCCCTTCTACCAGGATATTGACATCCCTTTCTTGCAAAATCTTACTCTCCGTGGAAAGAAAGAAGGGTTTGCTACTAGTTTGGAGCATACTCAAGTTCCCACAGTTATATCTAGCTGTACTTACACTTCCTCATCCCTCTGTCGATAGAGTTGTGTACATGATTCGTTTGTGCAGCAGCACCCCTGCTTTCCTTCCAACCTAACGGGATCCCAAGATCTCCCCCACCCATAACTTTTTCATATGCCAAAATTCCGATTCTTCCAAGTGTGTCTCCTGCGTTTTTATTTTTTATTTAGGTCTGCTTTTAATTTCTTGAGGTGGCAGAATACCTTCATCTCCTTATATGGGGAAAGAAGACGTTTAACATTCCTTGTGATCACTTTCATGTTATTCTGCCCCTATCAGCCATATTCATAATAGCAACCCCCACCCACGAAGGTCCCTTAGATTGAGAGGTCACTGTTGGATACCTGGTAAATTCCCTCCCACCCCACCGCTGTAACAACAAGAGAAACATATGCCATTGTCATGGACTTCACTTTTTTCACACCTCTTTCTATGGAGTCTTCATCATCTCCATCCATCTGTAGAACCGTGTCCTAATCCGCCTGCCCAAACACAGTCTTGGGGCCCTCCTCTGATTCATCAATGGAGCCCAAGTCTTATGTTCCTTTCCGCCACCTAAAACCTTAGAGAACTTATAATACAAAAACAAATGGCTTTATGTTATGTAGCTCACTACTCCCGGAACCATTGTGCAACAGAAAGTAATTAGGATATTGCCCCCACTAAGGCTCAAAATGGTTAATGGCTATGCATAACAGGTTGAAACTAAAATGCAATGGTAACATACATAGCTCATAAGGCAGAAAAAGAGACATCTGTCCATCCAGTTTGGCCTGTTATCCTACAAGTTGATCCAGAGGAAAGCAAAAAAAACCCTGTGAGGTAGAAGCCAATCTTCCCCACTTTAGAGGAAAAAAATTCATTCCCGACTCCAATCAGAATAACTCCCTGGATCAGCGGCCCATCTCTAGTAACTATAACCTGTAATATTATTACCCTCCAGAAATACATCCAGGCCCCTCTTGAACTCTTTTAGTGAACTTACCATCACCACCTCCTCAGGCAGAGAGTTCCATAGTCTCACTGCTCTTACTGTAAAGAATCCTCTTCTATGTTTGTGTACAAACCTTCATAACTGTACACAGTACTCCATGTGTGGTCTGACTAGTGATAAACGGGCATCTATGCCTCTTTTGATGCAACCCATAATCTTATTGGCCTTGGCAGCAGCTGCCTGATACTGGTTTCTACAGCTTAGTTTGCTGTTCACTAAAATTCCTAGGTCCTTTTCCATGTCAGTGTTACTCAGTGTTTTACCATTTAGTATGTACTGGTGACTTGCGTTATTCCATTATGGTATGAGCAATCAAAAACCTTAAAGCTGCAGCGCAAAAAAAAATGCAGCTACAAAAATTTCATATACGACCACCCAAATAAACATGATCAAACATCCAATACTGAGGTATTGTTATGAGGAAAAAACACAACTATGGGAAAAATTGAATTTTTGGCTTTGGAAAGATTAGTGGAGAGGTTGGGATAAGCAGGAATTGGGTTGGATAAGGAAATGCTGCATTTTACTGGTTACTTTATGATGTAATGGCATAAAGTGTTCCTCTTGCAGTACAATTGCAGAGGCAACTGTACAATGACCATAAAATATCATGCATGGGTTCTGTTAATTAGAATTAATGTATGATGCTCGCTGGGGTCATACAATTGCCTCAGCAATTCTACATTCCAACATGCAGTTACGTTGCTCCACACACTTTCAGATCAGTAGTGTGAACCTGTTAAGGACCCTTTAAGGGTGTTGCTGCATTTAGTCACCATTTTTTTGGCATGCAACAAAAAACACTATATCAATGCAGTTTTCCCCAAGCATTTTGTAGTCGTGTTTTTTTGCATTTTTCAGAATCTTGTACCTATGGGATAATGCTTGAAAAGGGACCAAAGAACGCCAGCAAACTGGCTCAAACAGTGTTTCTAGGCGCTTTTAAAATTTCCTGTTGGCCAACATTTAAAGGGAGTCTGTCACCTCATTTTCACCTATATAACTAAGAGCACTGCCCCACAGAAGATTGCATACACATCCCAGACATACCTGTGTACACTTTGTGTCTGTATTACATGTCCAGGAAAAGCACTTTTATTCTGCAGGAAAACAGCTCCCAAGTGCTCGGCTCCGCTGCTGCTGCTGCAAACCAGACTGAAGAGGGGAGGCCTGCTTTAGCTGCTCATATCTTGGAATTGGTAGCAGATAGAAAAATGGTTCTGACCTTCTTTGAAAGCTGGCATTCCAAGCTTTAAAATGATACTAAAATACATACACAGCATTATATCCAGTATTTCAGAAGATATAGCTCTTAGAATTGGAGTCGGGAGAGAAAGCTGTTTTTAGTTTCACTTTCAGCCGGGCACTTGGGAGCTGTTTTCCTGCAGAATAAATGCTTTTCCTGGACATTTAATAAAGACACACAGTGCACACAGGTATGGCTGGGATGTGTCTGCAATCTTCTGTGGGGCAGTGCTATTAGTTATATAGGTGAAAATGAGGTGACAGACTCCCTTTAACATCTGTTCACAACATTTTCTGCTCATAAACAATTGCTAATAAAAATTCTGTTTTTGGAGAAAAAGGTTTGTGTGAAACCATCCTTTAAGTGTGTGAAATTAGATTTTTATGTACGTGGCACATTGTTACAACCTTTCACATACTGACTTGCTAGTTGCTGATGAGGGTCATGTTGCAGTTCTGATTATATTAATTTTTTTTTTTCACAGTGAGAGACAGAGTAAGAACTAAAATGGAAAGGGATATTCTTGCTGAAGTTAATCATCCATTTGTTGTCAGGCTCCATTATGGTAAGAACTCTCCAAGACATTATTTCCTATTCAGTGTGCTTCTTAGTGATACCTTTGATACTTCACAGACTGAAATTGGTGTCATTTGGTTACAGCTTTTCAGACGGAGGGGAAATTGTACCTGATCTTAGACTTCTTACGAGGAGGAGACCTCTTCACTCGTCTTTCTAAGGAGGTTAGTGTGGAAGTTGTATATCTGCCATAGTATCAAACCATTCTCTTTGAACTATCCTTACCTGAACCTCATGCATCGTTCTTATCTTCAGTACAGAAAAAAGGAAACTGTAGACCCTTTGTTTCTGTCCAGTCTTAGGATTTTAATTTTCTCTTTTAGGTAATGTTTACAGAGGAGGATGTAAAGTTTTACCTGGCTGAGTTGGCTTTGGGTTTGGATCATTTACACAGCCTTGGGATAATTTACCGTGATCTAAAACCTGAGAAGTATGTACCTTAATGGATGCTCATCAATTTATTTTGGAGTCATGCTTGGATAAATGTGTTGTCTGCTGTTTGCATCTGTTATATGAATTCTGTTTTTCTGGTCCATCATAAGAATAGAAAATACAGAATTTAGGTTGTAATGAATCCATCACAAGACTGACACCAACAGAGCCTGATTTGCCAAATTGACTCATAATGCTCTTCATCGGGATCAGTCAAGTCGCCCTTCATAAAATTATTAAATCTGCTGTGGAGGTTTTCAATGGGGCCTCTAACACATATGTAAACAGAGCCTGGAGGTGATAAATGGTCTGAAATTATTAGTCACTCTGAAGATGGCATCAGTAATCATTATGCAGTGTCTAGTAGCCTTAGAGTAGCTGGCTCCAGTGTAGAAAATAAGTTTTTTAATACAGGAAAAAAAGCAGGCAGATGTGTGAGGGTATGTTTAGAGTCAGCAGTGTGGCTCGGTGGTTAGCATTGTTTCCTTCCGGCACTGAGGTCCTGGATTTAAATCCAACCAAAGGTACCAAAGACTTGCATGGAATTTATTCCAAATTATTCCATATTTTTCATGGATTTCCTTTGAGTGCTGTACCACCCCACTCCACCCCCCTTAAAAAAATTCTATGAAATTGGCCTTTCTATACATGTGCCTAAGGCTACTTTCACACTTATGCTTTCCTTTTCCGCTATTGAGATCCGTCATAGGATATCAATAGTGGGGGGAAAACACTTCCGTTTTGTCCCCATTCATTATCAATGGGGACAAAACTGAACGAAACGGAGTGCAAGCAGCGTTTCTCTGTCCGTGATGTGGTGTGGAGGAAGACAGATCCATCATGATTCACAATGTAAGTCAATGGGGACGGATTCCGTTTTTTTCTGACACAATAGAAAATGGATCCGTCCCCTACTGACTTTCAATGGTGTTTAAAGCCGGTCCGTCTTGGCTATTTTAAAGATAATACAATCGGATCCATTCATAACAGATGCAGACGGTTGTATTATCAGAACGGAAGCGTTTTTGCTGATCCATGACTGATTCAGCAAAAACGCTGGTGTGAAAGTAGCCTAAGATAGGGATAGATAGTAAAAAAGTGCTGCAGAATATGTTAGCTCTACATAAGTTAGGGGAATAAAAAAAATATGGGTATATTCATGTATGGCAAATTTTTTTCAGAAATATAGTTGACTGCCCTATTCACATGATGGAGGTTGCAGAAATCCATGCAAATATTGCATGTCACCTGTGCATATACACTAAGGCTTTTTCACACCTGTAATAAATAAACTTAATATGGTTGGATCCTATCCTATAAATACAGGGGGAAAAATGTCTGTCTATCCATCCATCCAGTCTAAATTTATGTGCTTTCATGATCCAAATCTGGTGTGAGACACAAAGCACACATAGTTAGTTAGTTTCAGTATATTTAATATGAATATATTGTTTGTCATTTTAATGAGCGTGTATTTTATTTTTGCAGCATCTTACTTGATGAGGAAGGTCACATAAAATTAACTGGTAAGAGATATCTTGTCCATACTTCACAGCTTGCTTCATATCCCTAGAACATAATGGGGCAGATTTATGAAACGGTCTAAAAGAAATCCTGTATTTGTTTCCTATACTAACCAATTGCAGCACAGCTTTCATGTTTTTTAAGAGCAGAATATGAATTGAAAGCTGTGCTGTGTTTGGTTACGATGTGCAACAAAGATGGTTTTGTTTTGTTTTTCCACAGTTTCAAAAATCTTTTTTATAATACATTTATCTGTAATAATCTTGCTTTATGCTTGTCTTATATAGTTATATCTTTGCTTGTAATTTCCTTAGATTTTGGACTTAGTAAAGAAGCGATAGATCACGAGAAGAAGGCATACTCGTTCTGTGGGACAGTGGAGTACATGGCTCCTGAGGTGGTGAATCGTCAAGGCCATTCACACAGTGCAGATTGGTGGTCCTATGGCGTTCTGATGGTAAACTGCTTTCATGTTTAAGGGTAAAAGGTGCTAGAAACCACTGAGCAGCTTCAGATGTGTGAATGTGCAGGTGAACATTCCCATCAGCTAATCTGTAAGCGTGTTAATACAGTGATCAGACTTCTGTAATCTCTAAGATCACGCTGGGCTTTCCGAGGTCATAGAGTTTCTTTGGTAACAGACACTGCTGCATTGGACAGCTGTCATAATTTAGGTTGGGTAGAAAATTGTATCAAATTTGTACTAGAATACATCGGATTTTGTTGATTCCAGTGGGAGCTCATGTATGTGTCTTTATATAAGTATGAATAGTTATTAGTATGTACTGATAGGCGTCACTGGTACTTCTGGACTCCATTGTTCAAGGGAGCAGGAGAGTTTAGAGAGTCATACAATGTTATTTAAGTTCTTTAAAAAATAAAGCCCCAACAGTATAATAAAAGTGGTGGACAATGTAAGGCTAGCCACACTCATTAAGGTGGCCATACACATTAGATACAAGTTGGCTGATGGTTGAAAATAGTCTGGTGGACGATCATTTTGCAGATACAGCCATACAAAATTTAGCCCATATTCAACGTTGCACTTCATCAGACAGGCCAAACATGTCCAATAAAACTGGCCAATGGATGAAAGATGTTCCTGGGAATGTTCTTTCAAGGAGAGCTTTTTTTTTGTCCACGAATGAAAGAAAAATCTTTTGTCCAGCTATCAGGGGAAACATTCAAAAATGCCTGATTTCTTTTCAGACAACAATGGTCTGTCACTGGTCAGTGAAAACGTTCACGCATTGTTAAATTTTAAAGATGAATGAACGTTTTGGTTTAAATTGTCAGTTTTGGTGAGTTTGCATGTGTTCTAAGTGGGGATAGGGGGAGCAAGCCTGATGCCCCGTGAACAAAAGATTGGTCATGTTGAAATCCCTCAACCATTTTAGGAGAGTAAGGAAATTGCCATACACTTGGCCAATCCCACCAAATCAGCATGCAACATTAAAGGGGTTGTGCAGGCCGTTTATATTGATGATGTTCATGGTCCCAGCACTTCAATCACCAACAATCATCAAATTATCCTGTGGATAGATGATATATTTTTTTTTGTGATCTGAAGATATAACACGATCATACACATTAGTTAAAGGGGTCTCCTCAAGATATTCTGATTGGCAGGAGTCCAACACCTGGCACCCCTGCCGATTAGCTGTTTGAGCACTACTTCCTCTTATTCACGCTACATGTCATCTCGGAAGTGCAGTGTAATCACAAGTACTTGTAATTAAACTAGCAGCCTCCTGTTCAAACAGCTCATCGGCAGTGGTTCCAGGTTGTTGTACTCCCGCCGATCAGAAATTGATGATCTATCTGGAGGACATAGGTCTTCAATATAAACTGAGTGCACAACCCCTTTAATTAATGTGTAAGGCCACCTTGCATCTTAAGATCACAAAAAAACAATTATCGCCTCTCCACAGGATAGGGGATAATTTGATGATCGCTGGGGGCTGAAGTGCTAGGACCTCCAACAATCATGAAAATCCCATGTTTGAATGGAGAAATATTCAATCCTGCTCACTGCTGTACTATTCAATCTGTGTGGCATTGATGGAGATAGCTGAGTACAGCACTTGGCTATCTTCATCAGTCCCAGAGAAACTGAATGGAGCAAGGGACACGTCACCACTGAGGCCATTTAATTGCTGCAGCGGTGCACGCAATGATGGACTGGACTTCAAGCTTCCATTCCACAGGGGAACAAAAGCAGTTATGGGGCCCACGATGCTGGAATAGTGCACAGTGAATAGGTAAGTGGCTTTTTTCCCTTTTAGTCTGTGCACTTTTGGAGGCAATAAGTTAAATTGCTGTGGGGGCCGGACAACCCTTTTAAGAGCAGAATTAGCACTGAATTCTTGTTTTTTTTTATATTATCCTTCGTAACCAAATTTTCTGTTTCCTCAGTTTGAGATGCTTACTGGGTCCCTACCATTCCAGGGGAAAGATCGCAAAGAAACTATGACACTAATCCTAAAGTGAGTTACTGATGTGAATAGAATAAAACATTTTTACACAGAAAAACAATAGTGGTAAAGTTCTGGTAGCTAAAAATCTTACCAAAATCTTTACCATCTCCTTACACCTGCATTTACGAATGCTCTTATACTGCTCATGCCCAGACAGCCCAGTGTAAAGGTGCACCTCAATAAATTAGAATATCATTAAAGAGTTAATTTATTTCAGGAATTCAATTCAAAAAGTTAAACTCGCATATAGTATACACAGAGTGATTTATTTCTGTTAATGTTGTTAATCAACACAAGACACCCTCAAAGTTTTCCTAAGCCTTTAAATGGTCCCACAGTCTGGTTCAGTAGGCTACACAGTCATCCAGAAGACAGCCACTGAAACCCTCCACAAGAAGATTAAGCCACCAAAGGTCATTGCTGAAGAGGCTGGCTGTTCACAGAGTGCTGTATCCAAGTACATTGATGGAGAGTGGAGTGGAAGGAAAAAGTGTGGTAGAAAAAAGTGCACAAGCAAGAGGGATAACCGCAGCCTTGAAAGGATTGTTTAGAAAAGGCCATTCAAGAAATTAGGGGACATTCACAAGGAAGTTTCCACAGACAGTGATGGTTTGGGGGGAGCCATGTCATCTGCTGGTGTTGGTCCACTGTGCTATATCAAGTCCAAAGGCAGATTTTTCTAAATTGTATGAATAGGAGTTTTAAAAAAATCTCTGAGTATGTAGAAAGTTTGCATACAGAATATGGCTCAGTATTTCTCCATTTTACTCTGTGTTCATTCTCTTACCTTTTGTTTTCTAGAGCCAAATTGGGGATGCCCCAGTTTCTCAGCAGTGAAGCTCAGGGTTTGTTACGAGCTCTCTTTAAGAGAAATCCAACCAATAGATTAGGTAAGGTTTGTGTGAGAGCGTTTGTATGTTTTATTTTCCAATATTTACTGATTTACACGTTTAGGCTCTGCAAACTCTGAACTGCAATGCTTGTTATGCTGCTGTTTTTATAGGCTCTGGCATTGATGGTGCAGAAGAGATTAAGCGCCACCCATTTTTTTCCACCATTGATTGGAATGTGAGTATAAAATTCTACAATGAAGTTAGCATCAAGCAAAAAATCATAGCCTCAGTCTATATTAGACATTCCAGCTCCCTTTCTGGATGGCAGTTTCTCCCCTCCTCACACTACATCTTCTACAGGTTGTGAGGTCCTGCAGATAGTCTCTGGTCACATTTAACTGAACATATGCATTTTCTTCTTTTCATTGACCTGGAAACTTATCAAAAGCATCTTTCATAAATGTTTAGTAGCAGCAGAAATATTTTATATTTGTTTACACATTTAAGATCTCATTTCAGAAGAGATCTGTTAGATTTCTCATGACGATACTAAGAACAAAAACCTCTGCAGTAGTGTGAACAGCAACCAACTAACACCATCATGCTGTTTAATTTACACCTTTCTAAACTGAGCTCCTTCTTTCCACTCATAGAAGCTGTACCGCCGAGAAATAAGCCCTCCCTTCAAACCAGCAGTTACACAGCCAGATGACACCTACTACTTTGACAAAGAATTTACGTCACGCACTCCAAAAGGTGATTTTTTTTCTTTTCTTCACTTGTACACTTGTACAACACACCAAGAAGTAGTTGTTGAAATCGAATGAAGCTTTATATGGATGAATGTATTATTATTATTGGGGCCAGAATCATATTACTGTCCGAACCATATTACTGTCACCTAACAGTAGACTTTTTTTATATGAAGTTTCTTAACACTGTATACTTGTCATTTCTGACAGTTTTCAAGTGCAGTAAAGGTTGGAAACCTATCCTATAGTATATTATTGTACCTTTGTATTCAGCTAGCTTTGCAATCTAACATTGGTGCTTGAGACAGTCGTATTACTGATGGAAATTTATTTAGTAATTTATATATCTATGAAACAATGCTACTGATCATGACTAGAGGCTATCACAATAGCGTGTATTAGTCTTTTTTTACAGTGTGCACATGCGACATTGCTGCCCCTGTAAAACATCAGTCTAATTGTAATCCAGAGCACACAAGAGGCATAAGATGATTCATGATGTCCCAGTTCATGTGATTGTTTATGTTTATAACATTACGTGATTAATATCTTCTACTTTCAGCTATATCAGAATAGGCAGTCACATGAATTGGAACGTTAGGTATCATCTTATGCTTCTTTTGTATGCTGTGTATTACAATGAGATGGTATCATTGGGTACCAACCTTCAAGATGATTGTGTGTCTCTTACTATTATTGTACCCGTAAATTATCATGCTAACTGCACTGTAACGTGAAGAAATGGAACAACCCGTCACTGTTTGGTTTTGTTCCTTATTTTCATCTGCTATTGTACCATACTCCCTGACGAGGTGAAGCTGCATATATAAAACTGGTCTGTAGCGATATTTGAAAAGTAGCTACATGCAGTATCGGGAGACCTTGCCACCTTTGATCAGCTTCCTACTTTGTTACACAGATTCTCCTGGAATTCCTCCAAGCGCAGGAGCTCATCAGCTTTTCCGTGGCTTTAGTTTTGTGGCTACTTCATTACCCGATGTGGATGGAAAAGCCTCCTCTTCTCCTGCACTTTCTGTACCAAAGGTGACGGTAATACTTGGCTATAACAGTTGATAAAATATCTCCTCTTTGGCATATTATCACGCATTTCAATGCAATTTCTCTCCATGTTCTTGTGATGTCATATAGATATACACTAAAAATGCTGTATTCAGTGATGTGTACACGGTACGGGAGACTATTGGCGTTGGTTCCTACTCTGTGTGCAAGCGTTGTGTTCACAAGGGAACAAATATGGAGTACGCTGTGAAGGTAAGGAAATGCCAAAATTGGCAGATATTTTATCTGTTTAATTACCAGTAACATTTTGATGGTAGTGTTACTTGGTACTGGGGCTGTTACTTTTTTTTTAATAGCATTTTTACCGTTAGAGATTCTCTGGTAATAGCAGCCAGCAGCCTGCCCCAGTAAACTAAGCCCAGGTCTGACTCCTAGCACCACTGCTGATCGGCTGTTTAGAGAGTTCTCCTCACTGTTTACCTGCATGCCGATTATATGACATTATAAAGCAGTGTGCTCAACTAATCAGAGCTCAACTATAATCAGGGTCACTTGGTACTCTCTGCCCGTTATTTGATCTCCTTCCTCCTTTTCTTCTGGCACTGGCTCCTTCTCCTTTTTGGCACCAGAAGAAAAAGGAGGATGTCGTAGTCTGCACAGCAGTCTGTGCCAGGGCCACAAGTGTATGCCATCATTATCATGTCTGAGGGTGTCAGCAGCTGTTTTAGGATCTGGATGCCATCTGCCAGGCTGTGGCAATACAGCATGTGTCCCCTGGATGAGCTATCATGTGTGCAGCATGTGTCCCACTAAGCACGTACTTTTAATTCCATAAGATAGGAGATAACTGATTGGTGGGGGTCCAGACGATGGGACCTCCACGGATCCCAATAACAGGGTCAAGTTTCCCTGCCTCAATTCATTCTCTAATGACTGTCAGTCTCCATCAGTCCCATAGGGAATGAAAGGAGCAGCAACACGCATGCTTTACCTGCCTCTCCATTCAGACTGAGCAACAGAACCCCGATCTTTAGGTTGATGGGGGTCCCACCATTTGGACCCCCACCAGATAGTTATATGCTATCCTGTGGATAGGGGATAACTTTTAAACTTGACACAACCACTTTAATGGCTGAACCACATGTCACAACCACTTTTATGGCTTAAAGGGCTGGTTTCAGTTTTGCCTCGCTGCATTTCAGCAGCCACACATTTTTATTCTTCCATTGACTTGGCAATGCTTGGGGGTACATATAAGCTACAGCGTCATTTTTATCTTTTTTTTTTTTTTTGCTGTGCAGATATAGAAAGAAAAGCAATTTTTGCCATTGTTTGGTTTATATATTATACTATTCATATTTTATAGTAATCAACCAGATGAAATGAATTCAGATGAATTCTTTAGGTTCTTTTGGTCGTATGGATACCTAATATATGTAGATTTCTTATTTTAAATTCTTTATTAATTATTTAGGTTTTTTTAAATCCAATTATGGGATTATGGTTTTACAACTTAATTTTACAGTTATAGTGTATGAACTGCTCCTGCCAGTACATTATATTCTGTGTTTCAATGACACAGGCTGCTGTTAGGGCAAAGTTAGTGTGACGTAACAGCAGGATTATGAGACCGAGAGCGGCAGAGACCTTTTGTAGCTCCTCAAGCTTACTGCAGATGCCTCCCCCTTCTTTGACCGGGTCACTAAGAAACCCAATGACCTGATCTTATCGGGTATTCACATTTTAGCCACTCTGTGTTCATTGGCCATGGCAATCAAAGAGTTAACAGCTAGATTGGTGCTTCTAGGAGCCAAGGTGTTGGCAACAGCTGGTTCTTTAAAGGAGCACTCTAGGAGCTGCTAACCCACCAATAGATGTCAGTGTACACAGAGGAGCTGCACACCCACAATCAAAACACTGTAGGTGGTTATTAAGCGGTTAAATGCGTTTATGATCTCTCAGGAGGCCACTGGTGAGGGTTACAGATCTAGCCATCAGGGCAGCTCTCAGGCGGATTCCAATGAGAGGGGGACAGGGCAGTGTGTGGAGTCAGTGAAAACATGCAGAGAATAAATGGATGAATTTTTTTTTTTTTAATTAACACTATTGTTTTTTTAGCCCAAAATAAGTACAATGCAATAACTAATTCCACTTAATATCTGTGTCTTTGAAACTTGCATTGTCTCCTCTACTTATTTTTGCTTCAGATAATAGATAAAACCAAGAGGGACCCATCAGAAGAAATAGAGATTTTACGCAGATACGGTCAACATCCCAACATTATTACACTAAAGGATGTAAGTGTGAACACTGTGTGTGTATAGTATAATCAAATTACTGCAGCACACAAAATGGCAGACAGTGGTCCTCTTCTCACAAGCAAGTATTTTATATTGACTTTTCTGCACAAATCAACAGGTATATGAAGAAGGAAATAGTGTCCACCTGGTGACCGAGCTTATGAGAGGTGGAGAACTGCTTGACAGAATTTTACGTGAGAAGTATTTTTCAGAAAGAGAGGCGTGTGCTGTTCTTCTGACTATCTGCAAGACGGTGGAATATCTACATTCACAAGGGGTAAGAATATCACACTCGCAGAATATCTAATAAAAAGACGCACCGACCATTTTACCATTTCCTTTTGCATTCCAGGTTGTTCATAGAGACCTGAAACCAAGCAATATCCTGTATGTTGACGAATCTGGAAACCCAGAGTCCATAAGGATTTGTGATTTTGGATTTGCAAAGCAACTGCGTGCAGAAAATGGATTACTAATGACCCCATGTTACACAGCAAATTTTGTGGCCCCTGAGGTAATAATGCCCTTGAAGAATAGGCTTATGGTGTATAATAAGAATGCAAAGGGACTTTATTAGTGTGTCATGTAATATTTTGTAGGTGTTAAAGAGACAAGGATATGACGAAGGATGTGACATCTGGAGCCTGGGCATTCTCCTCTACACTATGCTTGCAGGGTAAGTGCAGGCATACTGGAACAGGGAATACATTGTGACGCATAAGATGTGATTGCGGCCTAGTTCCTGGGCTACATTGTTATATCTGAACTAATCACTGTATGATCATTAATGTCCTGCTGTCCTATTATGTGGCAGAGGTAAGTCATATTTGAAAATCACAGTTGAGGAATAGATATTTAGAAGACAGACCTGAATGTAGATATAGATGTGACTATACTCTGTCAATGACAGTCTGGTTCAAAGTATTCAGTAAGTGGTTTAAGGCCAAGTTCACACTTCATTTATTTGGTCAGTTATTGTCAGCCAAAACCAGTAGTGAAGCCTACTCAGAGAAGAGGTATAATGGAAAGATCTGCACCTGTTCTGTGTTTTTTACCCGCACCTGCTTTTAGCTCAGAATAACTGATGGAAATAACTAACCAAATAACTGAAGTGTGAACTTGGCCTAAGGCCTCATGTACACGTCTTTGGTTTTGGTCTGCATTTGAGCCGCATTTTTTGCGACTCGGGTGCGGACCCATTCACTTCAATGGGGCCGCAAAAGATGCTCTGTGTGCTGTCCGCATCCATTGCTCCGTTCCGAAGCCCTGCAAAAAAAAAAAAAAAAATAGAACATGTCCTATTCTACTCTGTTTTGCGGACAAGAATAGGCATTTCTATCATAGTGCATGCATGACTTTTTTGCTGTGCGGAACGTTGGATACAGATTGCAGACACTATTCAAATCAATGGGTCCTGCGGCCACATCGGCAGCCCTACGGTCGGTGCCCGTGCATTGCGGAAAGCAATTTGTCCAACAATGGCCATGTTCATGAAGCCTTATAATTAGAAAACACAAGGTTGTATAGTGGCTCACCGACTTGCAATAAATGGAATGTAGGTGCTCCAGATCACTAGGCTTACCCTTAGCCGTGTATAGAAAAAGAGTTATAAAAATGAAATGTGATGGGTACTAGAATACATACTACTTATTTATTAAAAGTGAAATCAAACTCCTTATTAAGAGAGTACATATACCAGCGCTGGTAATCAATGAAGGTAACAATAAAAGAATAAATCATCCAATTGAATAAAACATTAGTTATAAATATTTAAAAACAATGGTTAAGAAATGATAATAGAGAAATATGCGACCCAATGTGGACAGAGGGTCACATATTTAGTCCCCAATATATATACAGTGATATTGTAGTATGATTATGATCCTGTAAACATAACAGATTCAGCAATTATGAGTGCCCCAATAGATTCCAATAATCAATTATGATGCAACGATAGAGCACTGTTTAAAGTTCAGTGTATTTCAGCCAATGACTTGAAAAGTTTTTAGTATATTTAGTACGTTACCCCCTTCAATGGACCTGGTGTTGCGGAGGCTTGCTGCAGTGTGGTCAGCATACGCTTCCTCCCGCGCGGCTTGTGTGATGCAGCTTGTAAAGTGCGGTATCCCACGTGGGTTCCCTCTTTTCGAAAAGTCTGTTTTCCAACTTCCAGTATGCTCTGCGCTTGTGTGCTGGGAAGCGCTGAAAAGCGTTCTTTAGTCCTGGTCAGTGCTTCTCTATGGGGATGTATCTGCAGATATTCTTTCTCCTAGGAGTATATCCTGATGCTTAACACTATAGATTGTGCCGTCATTGAAGGTCCATAGAGTATGACCTAACGAAAACCAAACTGCCTCTCTGTCCCTTCATCAGTGGTCACGTCTGTGGTTTTGGTCTGCATTTGAGCTGCATTTTTTGCAACTCGGGTGCGGACCCATTCACTTCAACGGGGCTGCAAAAGATGCTCTGTGTGCTGTCCGCATCCATTGCTCCGTTCCGAAGCCCCGCAAAAAAAAAAATAAAAAATAGAACATGTCCTATTCTACTCTGTTTTGCGGACAAGAATAGGCATTTCTATCATAGTGCATGCATGACTTTTTTGCTGTGCGGAACATTGGATACAGATTGCAGACACCATTCAAATCAATGGGTCCTGCGGCCACATACGGCAGCCCTACGGTCGGTGCCCGTGCATTGCGGAAAGCAATTTGTCCAACAATGGCCGTGTGCATGAGGCCTTATACTTACAGTGCTGACAGGCAAAACCTAGCCACTAGCAATCATCTTTTGGTCAGAAAAGAGACCTGTTTTCCCTCCTATATTATATAATGTTGGGGAAGATATCTTCTGAGGATACTTTGCATGTGTGGGGTCCTTTTGAAAATGTACTTTCGGGAGACCTACTAAAAAAAACAAAAAAAATTATCTCACTAATGGTCTAGAATTTAAAATGACGTCTTGATATGAACAGCTTTTATTACATCCCTTCCTGACAGTTAAGATATTAGTGATGGTGTATGATAAATTGTTGACCCTACCATCCTCCTGGAAACCGGGTTTCTGCTCTCCTAGGAACAGGAATTAGCAGTTCAACTCTAAAAGAATATAAACAAATCTTAGAATTTTTTCTAGATGTGTTAAACCATTATAAATTGCTCACCTGTTGGTAAAAGACACCAGAATTTCTCTACACTCATGGTCTGTCTACTACCAAATCCTGCTGGTGTTGTCCAACAGCTATATGTGTTGGGAATGTCCCTTAATTAAGCTCTTTTGGTCAGCCATCAAACAGCAGATTAGGGATATTTGTAATATTCCATTGAAACTTAAATTCGAGATTCATTGCCTTTGCGAGAACCTCCCCAAATGATGTCTTTTCAAAACATGCTCTTTCAATGCACCCGATTTCAGCGACCAAAACACTCATTCCTCTGAACTGTCAGTGGACAGATCCTTCTGCTCTTGCGAATGGAAATAGAAAGTGGGACAAATTTACAGAATGGAGGAGTTATCCAGCTAGGAGACAGGAAAACCTGTAAAATTAATGAAATATGGCAAACATGGGACATTCCCGCCACAACACTATATGATGGAGTGTGACTATGCAGGGGTTTGGTCTTTATTAGTTGGATCGTTATGTGGCTTAACATAGATTACCTTTAAAGTGTTCCATTTTTCGCCATTGTGTATTTACACCAGGCCATATATACCACTTTCCTGCCATGTGTCCTATTCGTTTCCTCTCCTCTTTATGTGCTATGCTTTGGCACGTCTTTGGAAGTATCCAATCTGTATTCTCTAGCCAGGATATATCACAGTGGTGGCAAACCTATGGCACGGGTGCTAGAGGCAGCACACAGAGCCTTCTCTGTGGGCGCCCGCACCCTGGAAAGAGTCTATGGTGTGCCAATATGCCTTAGACTCTTTCCGCCATTTATCAGCGCAGGGTGCACTATGAACAGCACAGGCAGCGCACTGAATGTAGGCAGGCTATTATAGCTAAATGATAAAGTACATGGAGGATATACTGGATTGGACTGTAGGATTCAGGGTATATTGCTGTGTTGGCACTTGGAGATAAATAAGTGGGTTTTGAGTTTGTTTGGGCACCCGGTCTCTAAAAGGTTCGCCATCACTGATATATCATATGGATAATTTTATTGTCATCATCTTAGAAAAAAAGAAATAAAAATCCTTCCCAATTCCACATCTGGCGGTCAGAATAATTCCTGGATGTGCAACCTTTCTCCAGAAAATGAGTAACCATAACTTGTAATATTGTTATCTTCAAGAAATGCATTCAAGTCCCTCTTGAACTCTTTTAGTGAACTTACCATCACCACCTCTTCTGGCAGAGAGTTCCATAGTCTCACTGCTCTTATAGCGCTGCTCTTCTATGTTAGTATAGATTTCCAAACATTTTATCATGTCCAGCTCCCCTCACAGCTCTATAAGGTTCTGCTCACATCGTGCTTAGAGCCTATGCTTGGAGTATATCTCAGATTAATCCACATGGCTCCAGTCAAACGACTGAGGCCAAATTATTGTCCTTTTGGCCTCCGTTGGGCTGGAATACGTCAGTATACCTATTATTTTTGCCTATACAGTGGAATACGTTTCAGCCTTCCTCTGACAGACTTTAAACATTATGTGAACAGAGCCTGGTTATAAAATCCCTTTATTATATCCATAATTTGTGAATGATAGGTAATCATATGTGAATTAAATTCACATGAAAATCCTTTTACTTCTTTACAGTGATGAGATTTTTTTTTTATAGGTTGTTTATCTTTTTTATACCTACAGATACACTCCATTTGCTAATGGCCCAGAAGACACACCAGAGGAGATATTGGCACGGATTGGAAGTGGAAAGTTTACTTTGAGAGGGGGAAACTGGAACACTGTTTCAGAATCTGCAAAGGTAATTTACCCACTAAATGCTTGTTTATATATGTTCTGAAATGACCTGACACATTTCACATTTGTGCTGGTTGAATGACTGTAACCCTTTTATTTGTTGGACTATAAAAGTAATTTGTGATCCAAATGAATTTATACATGGCCTTTGCTTTAAAAAAAAACCAAAAAAAACAACAAAACTTTCCATGATTAGGAACGTGGAAAGGGAGTCTGTCACCAGCGTTGAGAGGGCTAGGTAGAGACTGGGGAATGCAGTACAAACACACTTTTGTGGAACCTTTCTCCTCAAAAGTAGTGTGACTATGAAGTTTATTCTATCAAGTTATGCTCTCACTAATGCCCAGAACCGGGCTCCACTAGGAAGTGCTCTCTGCATTGAGCTGCTTGCTTGTTCAACCCTACTCATCTGTCCGCAGGCCTACTGCTGCTTGGTTCACGAGTGTTTCTGGTCCCCCCGAGACCAGGGAGCACTGGGTCCTGTGACTGTTGTGGCCAATCACAGGCTTCACCAGTCTCAGTAACTAGAACTGTACATCACCCTCTGTTTTCTATCTTTGAGACAGTTACTCACACAATGGAAAGGTTCTCCTTTTATATACCAACCTTTTATGTGGCACAGTATCAAATGCTTTGGAAAAAATATATTTGACATCCAACAAATTACCCCAATCCAGTGTAGAACTCGCCTCCTCGTAGAAGCTGATCAGATTAGTTTGAAATGTCTGATCCCCCTTAAACCATGCCTTTATGGAGTTATACTTCTTTTCCTTCAGATACTCCTGAGTAACATCTTAGAAAACATTTAACATTTTACCCCCAACAGATTATAAACTTAACGGCCTATAGCTTTCAGCCTGACTGTTTGACCCTTTTTGAATATTGGCACCATATTTATTATGTGCCAGTGCTGTGGTGTAGACTTCCTTTAAAATTCAGTAAAACCTGTAAATTATACATTTATAGCCCCGTTCTTTCTGACTTCATTGTTCACAGGAGAGGTGTTATCAGTGACTGACAGCTATCTCTGCATACGCACACAAATAATGCTTTCAATCACTGATCAAACCTCCCATGTGAACAATGAAGTGAAAAAGAGATTTAAAAGGGATGTGTCATCAGAAAATGATCCATTTTTTAAAACACGTTTGTATTGTAAGGGTATTATTAAGTACTGATTGGTTCTGTCCCTTTTTATACTGTTTAATACTCTGTGTAATAGTTTATACCTTTTCCTTGTAATGTAGTGGGTTAGTACCCATCCCCCATTGTGCAGATAAGAACACACTCCTGATTGATCTCAGAGACATGTGTGATGCACACTGGAGGAGGGGCTGATGAGAATAACTATGGTCTGCACTAACCGTTAATTGGGATTCCACCAGGCACTTTATCCTAGGTAGGATGTTAGTATTCATTTGTTCTATCTGTAGTACACCCTGGGGTGTCGATCATGTGTTATAAAGTGGTAGACAGTCATGTGTCGTAGCATAATCGACCAGATCCCTACCCCATATTTAGGCTAGTGATGTTCATTTTCTTTTTATTATTCAGTATGTGATTTGTTTGTGTTATCATATATTTAATCACACTAGGTAAACATATTTATTCACTCAGCCTATGTAAGCTTATTCATTCTCAAATGTCTTGAATTCACGTTACGTAATACGTTTTTATTTTAAACACATTTGTTAAGGATTTTTGGTGATTTATTTTTTCTAATTTTTGGTGTCACTATCTATATATACAAAAAAGTCCTAAATGGACAGGAGGGGAACCCCATTGACTTCTATGGGAGAGTTTTCTAGGCATGCTTTGTGATCTGTGCAGAGATCAGGAGGGAGTAGATAAGCTGTGATATCACCTATTGTGAATGGTGGTTCCTATCTTTTATCTATAGAGGAGTTACTTGTCATTGTGTCTGTGGTAATTATGATAATGGCTACTGAAAAGTTACCTGTATAGAACAGAAAATCATGATCAGTGTGAAAAGTACAGGATTACAGTGCCTTGCGAAAGTATTCGGCCCCCTGGAACTTTTCAACCTTTTGCCACATTTCAGGCTTCAAACAAAAAGATATAACATTTTAAATTTTTGGTGAAGAATCAACAACAAGTGGGTCACAATTGTGAAGTGGAACGAAATTTACTGTATCATTTAAACTGTTTTTGTAATAATAAAACTGAAAAGTTGGGCGTGCAGAATTATTCGGCCCATTTACTTTCAGTTCAGAAAACTGACTCCAGAAGTTCATTGAGGATCTCTGAATGATCCAATGTTGTCCTAAATGACTGATGTAGATAAATAGACTCTACCTGTGTGTAATCAAGTCTCCGTATAAATGCACCTGCTCTGTGATAGTCTCAGGGTTCTGTTTAAAGCACAGAGAGCACCATGAAGACCAAGGAACACACCAGGCAGGTCCGTGATACTGTTGTGGAGAAGTTTAAAGCCGGATTTGGATACCAAAAGATTTCTCAAGCTTTAAACATCCCAAGGAGCACTGTGCAAGCGATCATATTGAAATGGAAGGAGTATCAGACCACTGCAAATCTACCAAGACCCGGCCGTCCCTCTAAACTTTCATCTCAAACAAGAAGACTGATCAGAGATGCAGCCAAGAGGCCCATGATCACTCTGGATGAACTGCAGAGATCTACAGCTGAGGTGGGAGAGTCTGTCCATAGGACAACAATCAGTCCAACACTTCACAAATCTGGCCTCTATGGAAGAGTGGCAAGAAGAAAGCCATTTCTCAAAGAGATCCATAAAAAGTCTTGTTTACAGTTTGCCACAAGCCACCTGAGAGACACACCAAACATGTGGAAGAAGGTGCTCTGGTCAGATGAAACCAAAATTGAACTTCTTGGAAACAATGCAAAACGATCTGTTTGGCGTAAAAGCAACACAGCTCATCACCCTGAACACACCATCCCCACTGTCAAACATGGTGGTGACAGCATCATGGTTTGGGCCTGCTTTTCATCAGCAGGGATAGGGAAGATGGTTAAAATTGATGGGAAGATGGATGGAGCCAAATACAGGACCATTCTGGATGAAAACCTGTTGGAGTCTGCAAAAGACCTGAGACTAGGACGGAGATTTATCTTCCAACAAGACAATGATCCCAAAAATAAAGCAAAATCTACAATGGAATGGTTCAAAAATAAACCTATCCAGGTCTCAGAATGGCCAAGTCAAAGTCCAGACCTGAATCCAATTGAGAATATGTGGAAATAGCTGAAAACTGCTGTTCACAAACGCTTTCCATCCAACCTCAAAGAGCTTGAGCTGTTTTGCAAGGAAGAATGGGCAAGAATTTCAGTCTCTAGATGTGCAAAACTGATAGAGACATACCCCAAGCGATGTGCAGCTGTAATCACAGCAAAAGGTGGCGCAACAAAGTATTAATGCAAGGGGGCCGAATAATTTTGCACGCCCCACTTTTCACTTTTATTACAAAAAAAAGTTTAAATGATCCAATAAATTTCGTTCCACTTCACAATTATGACCCACTTGTTGTTGATTCTTCACCAAAAATTTAAAATGTTATATCTTTTTGTTTGAAGCCTGAAATGTGGCAAAAGGTTGAAAAGTTCCAGGGGGGCGAATACTTTCGCAAGGCACTATATATATATATATATATATAAAAAATTTTTTTTTTTTTAATATAGTGACATGGAAATGTAAAAAAAAAGGTACCAAAAATTCATAAGAAATATATTTAACACATGAATGTGATTCTATTTAATAGGTTATTTTCTGATGACACGTTCCCTTTTAAATGTATAAATTACTATGTACCAATCTGCTCAGCTTCTCCTGCTCTATGCCCTGCTGTCTGCAGATTGCACTGCATTTTATGGTGACACATTCTCTTTAAATATTAGTAATGATGGTCTATTAATTCCCTTAGGTGACTTGCCCACTTCTGCACTGCTTTGTTCATTATGATAGAACTTGAGATTGTGAATTTTGTCTGTAACCAGATTTGCTGTATTCTTTTCCAGGACCTAGTGTCTCGTATGTTGCATGTGGACCCCCATCGCCGACTCACTGCGCGTCAAGTTCTACAACATGAGTGGATCACAAAACGAGACCTGCTACCTCAGAGTCAGCTTAACAGACAGGATGCACAGTTAGTGAAGGTGAAGCTTCCTTCTCATGCTTATGTTATTCTTAGACAATGCGATACAAAAATTCTTCATCATCAGTAATACATGAAACATGGTCTATAACCTGTTTATAAGAAACAGCTTTAATAAGTAGATCTTCAAGATCAATAAATCTTAAGAGAAATAACCTGTTACCCTTATTAACAGTTGTAGTTGTACAGCACCAGGTTTGTTACTGGTTGCGGCTGCATGGCAGTAATAAAGAGCTTTGCTCCATATAATGTATGTTTGGGGAGACAAACCGTGGGCTGAAGCATGCCTGGATCTTTCCAGGTTTTTTTTCTAACAAATAGGGGCAGTCCTGGTACCAGTCACTATTTGCAAATTTTAGGTTCCTTTGTGTCCATCTTGATCACCATATTCATTCCTACACATTAACATTGTGTAAAGATAGCCATACACATTAGACAGAAGTAGGTTGATGGTTGAAGAGCAGTTTAACAAACAATAATCTGGTTAACAATCGTTTCACAGACGTAGCCATAAAAATTTTAGTCCATATTGGACATTACAATTGTAATATACAATGTTTTCAGTCACTGGGTGATAGATTAAAGCTATTTCTTGGAACGTTCTTTGAAAGAAAGATCTTTCTTCCACAAACAATTTTATTTTAAAGATCTTTCTTTCGAATATTGGGTGATAATTTCAAACATGACCGACTTCCTTTTAGACAATGGTAGTCAGTCTTTGGTTAAAACAATTGTTCATTGTTAAAGGGAGTCTTTCATCTGTTTTTCACCTATATAACTAACAACAGTGCCCCACAGAAGATTGCAGACACATCCCAGCCATACCTGTGTGTACTCTGTGTCTGTATTACATGTTGAGAAAAAGCACTTTTATTCTGCAGGAAAACTGCTCCCAAGTGCCTAACTCTGCTGCTGCAAACCAGACTGAAGAGGGGAGGGCTGCTTTAGCTGCTGGTATCTTGGTAGCAGATAGAAAAATGGTTCTGACCTTTTTTGAAAGCTGGAATTCCAAGCTTTCAAATGATACCAACATCACAGCATTATATCCAGTATATCAGAAGATATAGCTGTTAGAAATCGAGTCGGGAGAGAAAGCTGTTTTTACTTTCACTTTCAGCCGGGCACTTGGGAGCTGTTTTCCTGCAGAATAAAAGTGTTTTTCCTGGACATGTAATACACACACACAGTGCACACAGTTATGTCTAGGATGTGTCTGCAATCTTCTGTGGGGCACTGCTATTAGTTATATAGGTGAAAAACAGGTGAAAGACTCCCTTTAAATTTCACCCAATTAATGATCGTTTTGTTAGAATTCATTTGTTTTGATCCAACTTTAGACTGAGTATGTCCACCTTTAGGGCCCATTCACACAAACGTGTGAACGGGTCCTCTCCCATTCCGCAAAATTGATAGCGGGCAGCCGCGGCTCCGCAAAAAAAAAATAAAACATGTCCTATTCTTGTCAGTGGACAAGAATAGGCATTTAGAACAGGGTGCCGGGCCATATGTTTCGCAATTTGCGGAACACACGCTGGTCGGCATCCGTGGTATTGCGGATCCGCATTTTTGTGGATCCGCAATACCACGGCCGTCTGAACGGCCCCTTAGTCAAAGCAGTGACATAAACAATTTTAGTTCTGGCGGACCACTTTTACTAATGCATATATGTGGCCATAATACATGGAGCAACACTAAGTAAATCTATTGATTTTGTATTGCTACCTGTTGATATGTCAGTGAGTATACTTCATGGAATAATGCCTTTTTTTTTTACTTTCTAGGGAGCTATGGCTGCAACATATTCTGCCTTAAATAGCTCTAAGCCAGTCCCTGAGCTACAACCAATCAAATCCTCCATCCTTGCACAGCGACGTGTAAAGAAACTGCCCTCTACCACTCTGTAGCTGGGTTTCTCATCTTCCAGAATGATTCTCTTATAATAATGACTTGTGGTGGTGATTCTTAACTGTTACCAGCTTTCATCAACGGTGCACCATATTTTACCATGACCATATAAAGCTGTGTTCCTCCTGCAAACATGGATTTGGTACAGCGTAGGCTTGCTGTGCTACTTTTTCTAGTACAGTAGCAGGAGGGTCCATGACATATTGCCTAAATGAAAACGGTACAATCGTTATGACAAGGCATACATGACTATTTTTTTTTTTTTCTTCTTACTGGAGGGTGGCCATTGATTTACAGAATGCAATTCTATGCCGCTCCTTATCCCTTTGCAGCACTATCTCAGGGCTGTCTGTACTCTTCCTGTCTGTGACAGTAGAGACACTGCTATTTTACTTGTGAAACAGAGAAATTCTGAGTTTTACGATTACACCTTCAAATATGTGACGTGTTCATAAAAATGCAGATTTTGGTGTATTTGTACACCTAAGGGCTCACTGTGCTTCACTTATGCTTATGTTATGTGGGAGCCTTTTCTGGTCAGGCACCAGGAGACAACCTATCTAGGATCTTTTGCACCTGGCAAGGTGTAAGAAATGCTCCAGCTTTCAAAATCAACACAACTTCAATATAAAAACTTCTGGAATATAAAACTGATCTGTGGGGTAGGGTGTGTGAATGGTTGTTTTGATACGTGAAATATATGTTGATTTACAACAGTTCAAAGTAACATCAATATATAAGATCAGGAGGTTTATTGATAAATAGAAGATTTTATGCCATCTATAAGTTGGTTATACATGTATATCAGGACATGAATCCCATTTATCAAGATACAGAAGATTCCTCATTTCACTGTAGAAACCTCATAAGGCCAACCCCACCCCCAATGAAGAACTATGCCCATTATATATTACTTTATATATATATATATAATGGGAAACCCCTCTAGTAAATAAATGTCATGTTTCAGATTTGTATTGGTTTAATGTGGTAATTTTTGTACATGCTAGTGTTCCTGACTCTACTTACCACCCAAATAATAAACAGTTAAGTAGTCACCAGATCTAGCACTGCTAGATAATCTATGCAGTTACTTTGAATGATGCACTATTCATTTACGTAACTGTTCTCCAGGTTATTTTGGCATCTCTTCCAGGCAATGAAATGTTTTAGAAAGCTAGTAAAACTACCAAAATTAGTGACTGGTTGCCATGGACAACACCATCTCCTCCACTGTTACTTGTGTCTTTCTATCAAATTGCTCATCCTTGTGTTAGCGGGCGTTTTATCGTTTAATTGCCTGCCTGTACAAGGACTTGCTATTGTTTTAAGTTGCAAGTCCAGGTGCAGATCCGCATTTAGCAGTAAAGTATGAATTTTACCCACAGGCAGTAACGCCGTTGTAATGGCACCCTATAGGGGTTTCCCACTACACTACTGAGCACTCCACAGTGTTTCTCCTGTTTATGTTAATGGTGAGTGACCGCCTGTGTATGACAGAGGGCCAAAGACCCCTGATCTTGTGAAAATTACCAGGGTCAGCTATACACCAATCACTTCTGACATATCAAGTTGAAATTCCATAAAAGGGTAAAGAAATGAAATCCATTACCCATTTTTGGATTTTCCTGTGCTGTTAATAAAGTCTTGTGATGTCTCTCTCAATGTATTTGCATATATTCTTTATAATTAGTGTATTTTTTTTCTAATAGATCTCCAAATGATTTCTTATAAGTAGCGTTCTCTAGCTTGTGAATACTGGAGCTCCTGTGGATTTTGTCGCCTTGAATTTGTTCTGTTCTGCTATATAGTCTTTTCATCAGGATAAAATAAATAAGGAATATTCATTTACTTGGGACTATGTTTCTTAAAGGTCAGTCTTGTGGAAAAAAGTGCTGCTGTAAGGCACATTTACACTTAATTTACAATTTTAGTGACCATGGTATTTTGGCTGAGTTTATGGGGGGAAAAAACCTGCTCTGTTGGCAAAGTTTACTACATTTTGTACACATGTACAGCAGCATAGCCATGCACATAAGGTGCCACAGAGTTATCAAGCTTAGCTAACCTAAGCAGAATGTAAGATACAAAAAATAATTGTGTAATAAAATATTTTTTAAAGTCTGTGTACTAGTGGCATATTTTTTTCATACTATACAGTGCTCAATGAATTGTATTACATGGAGAGCACATTAACTCTCAAATTGTGCAAAATATTTTTACATATGTTAATGGTTACCTTGAGTGAAAAAGGGTTGCATTTCAATCTTCATTTATAATTCCTGCTTTTCTCATTTGAAAGTTTCCCTCCTAATAATACATGCTGCTTTCTTCCCCCTGCAAACTGCTTTGTGTGTGCTTTCCTGTCTACAGCCCTCAAGTGAATGGACACACTGCTGCTAAAACAGGCATGGTCTCAGACATCTCAAATGGAGGCTGCTTCCCCAGAAATTAGAGGCAGGGAGGTCTGTGCACAGTGTGCCTTAATCTGTTCTAACTACAGATGCATTCAGTGTGGTTTGGCGAGCCCGTATCAACTAGTCTTGGATACAGAGAAGGCTCTTCAGGAAAGAGGACATCTATTCCACTCTCAAGGAATTAAGAGTAATACATCTGGCACTTTTCAGCATCTGCTCCTACATCAGAAAGTCCTTATTCAGTTGGCCAATTTAGCATCTGTATTTTACATAAACAAGCTGGGAGGGGAGGGGCAGGTCAGCTTTGCTCTGCAAAGAATTATTGCTTGGACCGAACAACACCTATCAGATATCTGAGCTGTTCATAACAAAAGGAAATCAAACACCAAAGCAGAATTGTACAGCCAGAATTTCCTGAATCCTTCAGAATGGAACCAACAGGTCTTCTGCCAGATAACAGGAAATTTAGTTTCCCAGAGATAGATATCATAGTTACTCAGGAGATCAGGGAGGATCACCTTGACAGCTAGAAGAACATATTCATCTATGCCTTCCCACTGTTTCCTCTGATCATGCAAGTATTAAGTAAATAATTCAAGACCAGGCTTCTGGTCCAGAAGGGCTTGGTTTCCTTTGCATTGAAATTTACAAATGGAACCTTCTGGTAGATCTCTCTTCAAAGTTGACAGCTTAATTATATTGAAAAAGAGGTTGTTGAGAAATTAGCATCATCCAGAAGACCTTCTACTGTTAATATTTACGATCGCTTAGCAAGCTGCTTCAATCTTGGTACACAGTCCAGTAAATTGAGTCACTAACTTCATTGGTTATTCTGAAATTTCTCACCATGTAGTAACAATTCTGGATCATCTTTTCTTATGACTCTGATGTGCCATCATTTTATTATTCCTGCTAGATGTTTTGAATGAATTAAGGTGGATTTAGACGGGGTAATATTTGGGCAGATTGTCTGGAAAGAACAGTACTGCGAACGCTGATTCCCGACAATGTGCCTGTCTAAAGGTGCATCCAATCATCTTGGGAGAAACTGTCCTTAGTGCTTTCAAGTAAATTATCGTTTCTGGGCAGTAGATCATGCTGTCTAAACCGCCCTCTGCTGCCCAAAAACAATGCAGCTGTATGAGGACAAACGATCACTCTTTCTCATACTATGGAGGTGATCGCTGCATGTAAATGCAGCGCTTCACCTCCACTTAATGAGCAGCCGACTGTCGGGAAGAAACAGTGTACAGAACGATTATATATGCATGACGGTGGATAATGGAAATAATATGAAATTAAACACTTCATTACTGAAATGTTTACTCCCCTTTCTTATAAGGCCCATTTTTCAGTTTTAGCAATGGGCCTATCTAACTGCAAATAACTTAAAGGGGTTGTCCGGGTTCAGAGAAGAACCCGGACATACCTGCAATTTCACCCAGGCAGCCTGCCTGAAGAGGACATCGGAGCATCTCATGCTCCGATGCCCCCCCCTTGCCCTGCGCTAGATCGCGCAGGGCAAGGTCTCTTGTTTTGAAAATACTCGCTGCCGGGCGGGTACTTCCGCCCGGCAGTGAGTTCGGTGACGTCACCGGCCTTAATGGGCCGGCTTTAGCGCTGCCCTAGCCGTTTTACTGGCTAGGGCAGCGCTGAAGCCTGTCCATCAGCGCCGATGACGTCACCGACTCACTGCCGGGCGGAAGCCTCTGCCCGGCAGGGACCGGTACGTCACCGGAACCCGGCGAAATTCCTTTGCCCTGCGCTAATTAGCGCAGGGCAAAGGAGGGCATCGGAGCATAGGATGCTCCGATGCCCTCTTCAGGCGGGCTGCCTGGGTGAAATTGCAGGTATGTCCGGGTTCTTCTCTGAACCCGGACAACCCCTTTAATTACTAAGCCAAACTACATGTATTTGATATTTTTCACAGGACACATTAGACCTTTCTTTTGTGCCCTTAGATATACAGCTATAATGTTGTTGTTGTTTTTTTGTTTTCTTTAAAGGAAAAACTGAAAATTAAGATTTTTTTAAATATTTTTTTCCTTTATCAATTTTTTTCAGTTACAAAACATTTCAAGACAAAACATTTCTAAAATCATTACCGTATGTTTTTACCATGAAAATGGACGCTATTTGTGTAACTTATCTAGTGCCTGGGCCCGCTGCCAGAGATTAATAGACTAGAGTACATTTTGGAATTTGGTGGCCTATTTTTCTATTGTTGGTTCTATGGCACCTGTTGTACAGCGCCAAAACATTAGCAGCTCCTCCAAAGTCACTTTTTTTTTTTATTAGGTTATGAGCGTTTGGCTTTTTGTTTTACTTTTTTTTTTTTTAAATAAATTAAAAGTATATGCGTGCTTTTGTATACTTTACGCAGAAACCCCTACTAAATATAGTAATAGATGTAATACAGCAGGGAGGAGAACCAAAAGCCAATGAGGGAGAACAATACGTAATGGAAGAAACCCCAATACCCGACTGAAAATGGCAAACTTGCCAAATGCAGGGAATAAGCAAAGGTAGAGTGCAGAATGACTGAGAGTAGAGCCCGTGTAGAATAGCGTGGCAGTGCAAATAGTAATTGAATACATTGAGGTCAGCAGGATTATATAGATACAGGTGTGTGCAAGCAATGCACATGTAATGGATGAGGAGGAGATTGGAGGTTGTGTCTGCGCAGTGGGCCCAATGTATAGAAGAAAAAAAAAGGGACTGAAGGAAGTGGAGAAAAGCTCCAAGGGGCGAAGTAGTGAAGATGATCGAGCAAAGGAAGGAGAAGATACAGTAAATGCAAAATAAAGGAATTTTATAAGTGAGAAGTCAATTGAAATGGCAGTGTAATGTGTAGAGAAAGAAAAAGTAGTGATACAGTGATCCCTCTAGATACAATGGTCTTAGGATACAATATTTTCAACATACAATGGTCTTTTCTGACCCATCGTAAGTTGAAACTAGACTCAAAATACAATGCCTCAGACTGAGATCCAACTAATCATGGCCACTTCTGTTGTAAAATAGCTGTATTAGTTGCTAGTTAGCAGCTATTCCTGACAGTTATATGTAAGGACTTGCTTTATCTGTCTTAGATATCTGCTTATTTTTTCTTAAATCATCATTTTCTTTTATCCTGGATGGAGTTTTGGGGCTTTGGAACCGATTACTCAAGTTACAATGGTTTCAACACACAATGGTCCTCCTGGAACCAATTAATATTGTAACTTGAGGGACCACTGTATGAGTGAGTGTGAGGAGGATATGTAGTATGTATATGGCAAAAGGGGGGGGGGGGGGGTAGGAAAAGAAAAGGGAAGAAGTAAAGAAGTGTGTGGGGCAAAGACCAAGAAAGTGTGATATGGTAGAGGAATATATGTGTAACTAGAGTTTCTGTATGTGTTAATGAAGAAGTATATGTGTGATGGAGTAAGTAGACAAAGGGGAAGTGAGAGAAGAGACAGGAGAAATGAGAAACAGAGGATGAGAGAAAATAAGGTGAGTGAAAATAGATAAGAATATAAAGAGAAAGAAAAGGGGGGGAAAGGAAGGAGGGAGTAGCTGGGTTGGAGTGCATACTACCTCTATTGGGTCTCACGGAGAAGGGGATAACAAGTCTGAGAGGAAAGAAAAATATACATTGGTTAGATATCAGCAATAGTGAGTGAAAAGTTACTGATAACAGACATATTTAAAGTTCGATAGGCATAAATCAAAGCCACAGTTCAATCATTAGGGGCTAAGCGCTGGAGGACACAGATCCAAAATGGGCCAACATAAAATATGCATTGAGGGAAAGACATTTCTTGCCGGGTAATAGTAGATTTGTGGCTGGCTATCTGGATGAGGCTGAAAATACAGGTCTCCTAGAGTAAAGATCATGAAAGAAATTAGTGTGTCTATGGGGAGATAGTCAGTCCTGTAAGAATACTCTTTTGGCTATTAATAATACAGTGAAAAGAAAAAGGGGAAAGCCAGGAGGTCTAGGAGTACCCCCATCCAGTATGCAAACTAAGCAAATCAAAGGGTTAGAGCAGAAAGGACCATGATCTGTGATGACCAGAATCAGGTGCAGTTTAGTATGGATGCCTTTCCAATTCTTAAATGGGTTGGCCAGTTCATGGCTACTTTTGACCAATCTGTAGGTAAGATGACTATGACACTTACTAATATAGCCTTTGTTCATTTTCTGTGCCATTTGCTATATTTCATAAGTCATGTCCCCTTGTTGGGAAAATATGTGCTGTCCAGACCTGGCCATAAGATGGCCGATGGAGGGTCAAAAAAATATCCAGACATATAACTCAGCCTTCTTGACTCAAATGCGCCACATCTGCACTTGCAATATTGAGAATTTTATTGCAGGTACATTGTGACTGAATAGAAGAGACTGAGTGATTTGCCTCATCACGTGACCCTCCATCAGCAGCCATTTTAGACAGAACCTCTGTTTGGACAGCATAAAAGCATAAAATATTGCAAAATATTATACTCTACCCTACCTTAGATTAGGCCAAGGCTGTCTTATATCCAGCACACGGACAGGCCTTCCTCCCTAAAGTTTCCTCTTCTGTCAACTTTAACCAGATCATTTTTGTTCCAAGTTTCTTTCTTCATCCACCAAGGGGATTGTCAGAAAAAATAAAATTTTCTAAATGTCAGGCGATCTACCTTGGGATATCTAAATCTTTCAGAACGCATGATGCCCTCTTCATTCAGTTGCAAGGCTCTGGCCCTTTACACAGGTTGAAAAGCTGCCAGATAATCGCTAACGAGCGTTCATAGGAACGCTCGTTAGGGATTGGTGGTGTAAAGGTGCTGCCGATTACTCGATGAACAAGCAAAATGCTTGTTCATCTGGTAATAGATCATTTTTTGCGGACACCAAAATCGTCTGCAGGCAGCAGATTGTGCTGTGTAAACATGCTCTGCTGCAGGCAAACGAGTCTGAATGGGGACGAGCGATGGCATTAGAGGTCGCTTTTCCCCATACTGTGGAGGAGATCGCTGCATGCCGAGAAGAAAGCCAATTGAACACTTTCTTCTCGGCAATCGCCTGCTGTAACGTCCTGTCTAAAGGCACCTTAAGGCATCCTAAAAGGATTAAGACTGCCATTGCCAAGAGCTATTCCCTTCAAGTAGTGTTGAGCGACTTGAGTTCTGGATCCTAGATCCGAAGTCGATTGGCTCAAAACCTTGCTTTAATGCTGTACGGACATCTGTCTATGTACAGCATTAAAATGTATGGGCTCTGGCGAGACTTTGGTGAGTAACTTCGGCCATCGATTTTTCAACTTTTCAAACCATTTTAAAACATGGATCCAAAGCTGGCCTCGGACTGAAGCTGACTTCTGATCCATGTTTTAAAATGGTTTTATAGTTGAAAAATCAAATCCCGAAGTTATTTACCTAAGTCCCGTGAGACTTCGGTAATAACAGATTTCCCTAGCCAGAGCCAATAAATCTGAATGCTGTACTGAGATGAATCTAGGATCCGCAGCTCGATTCGCTCAACACTACCTCCAAAACTTATCTCTTCCAGTAGGAATTAGAACTTACTCTA
This sequence comes from Rhinella marina, assembly GCA_900303285.1. Lineage (NCBI taxonomy): Eukaryota > Metazoa > Chordata > Amphibia > Anura > Bufonidae > Rhinella > Rhinella marina. Next base: position 125,068 of record ONZH01011768.1, on the reverse strand, counting down.
CGTCTATGACAATATTTAGTCACACTGGTGTTTCTGTGCCGTGGTCGCCACTTGGGAGTGGTGGGGCTGGGCTGGGACCTGGATCCCGGTAAACATTTGTGAACATCCTGGTAAAAACTACCCCAACCAGGTTTTTCTCTCCAGGCACACAGCAGCCATAAATGCACTTAAATTAACTGAATCTTACGGCAGCTATTGGGGGAATCTAAGACCAGCATAAAAAGCCACGCTTAGTAAATTACTCCCTAAGGGCTCATTCAGATGGCTGTATGCCAATGTAATCCGTTTTTTTTTTTTTGCGGACATGCTGAACTGTCCGCAAAAAAAGGATCCGCATTTTTGCGGACAGTTCAGCATGGCCGCAAAAAAACTAATGACATTCCGCATTTTTGCGGACCCGTAGACTTCTATATGGCCCTGTGCTGATTTTCACTGTCAAGTATAGGATGTGTTTTATTTATTTGGCGGAGCTGTAGAACGGAAGAAAAGAGCCCCATAGAAGTGAATAGGTCTGCATCTAATCTGCAAAAAAATGGATCTGCATTTTTGCGGGCAGCATACAGCCGTCTGAAGTACCACCACAGGGAAATTCACACTGTGTATATTGAAATCAATGAGTTGTCTGTGCAATGCAGGACAGGACAGATCATCTAGATAGAGGGAGAGATGAGGATTCTGAAGGGAAGTCCCCTATATTAAGGGCTCATGCACATGAACGTATTTTATTTCAGTGTCTGTTTGGGGTTTTTTTTACGGACCATATGCGGAACCATTCATTTCAATGGGTCCGCAAAAAAACTGACGTTTTGTATTTCCGTTCCGCAAAAACAAAATAGAACATGTCCTATTATTGTCCGCATTACAGACATGGATAGTACTGTTCTATTGGGGGCCAGCTGTTCCGTTCCGCGAAATACGGAATGCACAGGGACATCATCCCTATTTTTTGTGGATCCGTTTTTAGCGGACCGCAAAATACATACGGTCGTGTGCATGAGTCCTAACTCTGAATTCACTATTAATTCAAAATTCCCTAATAGGGTATCTGAAGATAGGTTTTCTAAAGTAGTCAATCCCTTTAAGGAAGTTCATATTTAAAGGGGTTTTCTGTGTGTTTAAATTGAATGTGTTACCAATTTTTTTATGCCAGTTAAAACCAGATCGCAACATATCTCTTTCTTTTCTAATCTGTTTTTATTTTCTGATAGATTTTTAAAATTCTATTTCCTGAACATGATTATGGGAGCTGCCATCTTGCCTGAGCTGTTCTTAACAGTATTTAGAGATCTGCTTTATAGCAGCCATCATGGCTCATAGACACAGTGGACAAAAGGGGGCATCACTGACTTCTATAGGAGAGTTTTCTGGGCCTACTCTCTCACCTGTGCAGAGGACAGAATAGATCAGCTTTGTTAGGCTACTTTCACACTTGCGTTGTTAATTCAAGTATTCAAGAGATCCGGCAGAGGATCCCAAAGCCGGAATTAAGTGGATCCACTTTGATTTTGCGCATCATGATGCATCCGTACCGTTAGGATGCGGTTGTGTGAAATCAAAACAGAAATAAACTGATTCGTCACTAAATACATTGAAAGTAGGCTTTTAAAAAAACAGCTCTGTCTCTGTTGACTTACATTGTTTTCTGTGCCTGATCCGTATTTTTCCGTTTTTTTGACTAGACACTAAACCGCAGTTTGCAGCGTTTTTTTGTCTGGTCAAAAACGGAATGCTGCTGGAACAGAAGCCATCCTAATTGGATCTCTTTCCACTGCCGCATCTCAATACCGGAAAACAACAACGCAAGTGTGAAGATAGCCTTAATCACCCATTCTGAATGGTGGCTCATGTTAGATATTAACATCTAAAAAAATTACAAATATGTTTAAGATAAAAACATGAATTGAATAATAGGTTGTTTTCTGATGACACATTGCCTTTAATATTGATGACCTATCCTCAGGTGACACATGCAGGTTAAAAACAGGAAAGACACTAAATATTTGGGGTGGGGAAAATTGAAATAAAATTGCAGGTAACCAATGAATACCTATCATGGTGCTTCTGGAGTCTGTAATTAAGACAGACATCCCCATCTGTGTAACAGTTATGGAGTAACATGGTTGTAATACATAAATCTAGACATATAACCCATATATCTCCTCAGTAGATACCACCAATTACCTGTGAACAAAGAGGAAATGAAGAATGTTGCAATGCTTTAAATTGACAGCAGATGGCAGTAAAAGACACCGCTGAAGTCTGGGTATAGCCAGCCTTTAGTTGATGTAAATAAAGGCAGATAGATGGTTGTTTCAGTCACCTGTAAAATCTTTACATCTATGAGCATTGTGACAAAATGTCTTGTTCATCCTGAACTCCCTAGTTAATTAATTCAATTCCATGTGTCTATAAAGACTAATCCCTATTAAGAGAAGACAATCTGTGTTGAGAATTTTTAAAGAGGTTCTACACCTTTTTCTTACTGATGATCTATCCTCTGATAGGTCATCAGCATCTGATTGGCTGAGGTCCCTAAGGACCCACGCCGATGAGCTGTTTGAGAAGGCATTGGCAGTCGCACCATGGCCTTCTTAATGCTTCCCATAGGACAGTGATGTCACAAGTATGTCATGTGGCCTGGGTGCAGCTCAGTCCCAATGAAGTGAATAGGGTTGATCTGTGCACCGGGCCACATGAAATAGTCGTGACGTCACTGGGGCCTGCAGAGCATTTCAGTTGGTAGGGTGGGAAGTCATGTTCACTGTATGTACAATTCTTTAAAAAAAAATCTTTGATTTGGAAGGACCGTCAAAAATAGCATGCTGGACTATTTTGTCCTGCAGAATGATAAACACCATAATGGAAACCCAACAGATCCCATTATAGATGATGTGGTCCATAGATGAATTCTGCACTACCATTCCATTCCTTTGGTGGAATGGGAACCTGGCTGATAAGATGCTTATCCACTACCCTGTGAATAGGAGTTAAAATGATAACATGGCATAACCCCTTTAATCCGAGGAGACTTGTTATAGGATGCAATAATCTAAAGGTTCAGGAAGAGAGCGGGACATAACATTAGAGAAAAGCTTTAACCCTTTCACTACCGGAGGTTTTTTCATTTTCATTTTTCTTCCCTATCTTCCTTGAGCCATAACTTTTTTCTGTTCACATAGCTGTATGAGGGCTTATTTTTTGCGGGACAACTTGTACTTTCTAATGCCACCATTAATTATGGCATACAATGTAGGGGGAAGCGGTAAAAAAATTCCAAATAGGGTGGATGAGGTTTCCCTATAATGACAGAATTGCCTAAGTGGTGTAAGTGAATGCCCTGATTTTACCAACCTAAATGTTGGTATGTATGTAAGAGTGAATTTAAGTATGTGTTTACAGGACTGGGAAAGCTACCAGTTATCAATATCATAGATATTTCTTTGAAAGAAGATACAAAGCTATCTGACAAGTTCCAGTGGCACTGATAGGGAGGCTTAACGGGGAACTGCAACATCTGACAGTTTGGCCTAGTTCACACATCAGTTTTTCATTAAAGAACGATCCGGATTGGATGAAGATTGAAAATATGGTTGTGTAAATCCTCCTGTGTATGTCATTCCAAGTTCTTTCAACTTGGACCTGTAGTTTACCTAAGGTGGTTGTTGGCTACTGTGTACGGGAGATCCCCGATTCAGTCCCAGACATTCTCTTCATAGGGGAAACATCTGGCAACTGATACCCTGACTGGATACCCTGAAGATCACGTTATGTAGTGCTCCCTTAAATTTATTTAAATTTTTTTTTTTTTTTATTTTTTTTTTTTTGGGGGGGGGGGGGGGCGTCATATAACCCAATTAGCACTATGCTAATTTGTATAACTTTAGTCTATCAAACTATTTATGATTTATTTTCCCATTGGCAGAATGGATTGTAGCAAAATACACCACAAAGCATCTTTATGTTCCCCAAATACCTTTTTTTATACCACCTTTCTTTCCCAAATATCTCTAAACTATAGTTCCAAAATAAGTTCTTTCATTTGCAGACATTGTTGACCCTACTATGAGGTGCTTGTTGCCTTTTGCAAATATAATAATTTATATATAATTATTTCCCCCCCTCAATATGAGCAAATTAGACACTTTGCTCATGTGTAGTACCTCAGACATGTGGGTACTACAATGTGTGTTATACTGTATTGCATAATGTGTTTTATTGTTTTCTTTCTGGCCATAGCTATCAGCACGGACTAGATGGCAAAGGTTGGCAAAGAACAGGGCTAAGGGCTAAGCCTTGAGATTCCAGACAGCAGCATGAACTGCTACATCAGCATCTACAGATACTGCTGTAAGGTGAGGGACTACATCTAAGACACCCATCACCCAGAATGTTAATAGGCCAGTCAGGGGGCGGTCTTGGGCACCACGCATCCTATTCCTGCGCAGCGTCAGGTCATAGTGCGCGCCAGCCAGGGAAGAGAGTGGAGCGCCGGACCGGAGGGCAGCCGCAGGACAGGTAAGAAAGCTTTTTTATTTTACTCTTATGTGGCTGGGTGGGATGATCTGAGGTCTGATGGCGGCACAATAAGCTGATCTGAGGTTTGATGGGGGCCCCATGAGCAGCTCTGAGTTCTGATGGGGCACAATATGCTGCTCTGAGGTCTGATGGGGGCACATTACCCTGATCTGAGGTCTCATGGGGGCACATTACGCTGATCTGAGGTCTCATGGGGGCACAGTGGGATGATCTGAGGTCTGATGGGGGCACAATACGCTGATCTGAGCTCTGATGGGGGTACATTAAGCTGATCTGAGGTCTGATGGGGGCACATTTTGCTGATCTGAGGTCTGATGGGGGCACAATACGCTGATCTGGGGTCTGATGGCGGAACAATACGCTGATCTGAGGTTGATGGGGGCCCCATGAGCAGCTCTGAGGTCTGATGGGGCACAATATGCTGCTCTGAGGTCTGATGGGGGCACAATACGCTGCTCTGAGGTCTGATGGGGGCACATTACGCTGGTCTGAGGTCTCATGGGGGCACATTACGCTGATCTGAGGTCTCATGGGGGCACATTACCCTGATCTGAGGTCTCATGGGGGCACATTACGCTGATCTGAGGTCTCATGGGGGCGCATTACGCTGATCTGAGGTCTCATGGGGCACATTACGCTGATCTGAGGTCTCATGGGGGCACATTACGCTGATCTGAAATCTCATGGGGGCACATTACGCTGATCTGAGGTCTCATGGGGGCACATTACGCTGATCTGAGGTCTCATGGGGGCACAGTGGGATGATCTGAGGTCTGATGGGGGCACAATACGTTGATCTGAGCTCTGATGGGGGCACATTTTGCTGATCTGAGGTCTGATGGGGGCACAATACGCTGATCTGAGGTCTGATGGGGGCACATTCTGATGATCTGAGGTCTGATGGGGGCAAGTTCTGATGATCTGAGGTCTGATGGGGGCAAGTTCTGATGATCAGAGGTCTGATGGGGGCACATTCTGATGATCTGAGGTCTGATCGGGGCACATTCTGATCTGAGGTCTGATAGGGGCACATTCTGATGATCTGTGGTCTGATCGGGGCACAATACGCTGATCAGAGGTCTGATGGGGACACATTAAGCTTATCTGAGGTCTGATGGGGGCAGGGGATTGTTAGTTTAGTGATGTAAAAACTGGGGACAGGTTTCCTTGTTTTTTACTCCTATTACTCCTATATTTTACTGCATTATGTGGTAGAGTATTTAGAGTAGGGTATGTAGAAAGTCTGTTGTACTGTACTTAAAGGGGTTGTCCGAGTTATGACAAAAAATATATAGCACTGTAAATCTGATGGGCAGAATATATAACTAAGTTAAGCAAGTTTTAGGCAAAAAAAATCCATATTTCCTAATTTCCCTGGTTCTCTTCTGGTCTTTGTTTACATGCAGTAATAACAATCTCTGCCCCTCCCCCCTCCTCTGCAAAGGCAGTGAATATAAGTGCTGTGAGTACATGTCTGCCTGCTGGGATACTCAGCAGCATGTTGTTTGTGTAGGACTACAAGTCCCAGCTGTACAATGACACTGCTGATACACACAGGAAATACTCCCTACCTGTTCTTGTACAATTCCTCTATAGCTCCTTGCCCAGCATTTGTCTCCTCTCACTGCTGCAGCTTTTGTTGTAAAGCCTTGAGCCCTCAGTGTGTTCTGGCTGAAGGGGTTAATGTTTTATCTGAAGGAATCCAGGGAGAGAGCAGATAGCAGCCCGGCAAAGAAAGGGGGCGTGGCCAGTGACGTCTCCTGTACAAACTGTTATCTGAACTCTGAGGCTTGTACACGAAACATCACAGACCAGGGAGATAAGGTGACATCACAGGTCATGTGACCCTCAGTCAACTCTGAGAAACCAGCAGCTTTAGAAACACAAAGTATATGGGAAAGTTGTTATACCTGACAAGTTAGAAACATATAAAGAACAAAAAAATAACTTGGACAACCCCTTTAACAACATAGATGATCTAGCAGTTTATACAGTCATCTTTCTAATACAATATTATAACCACAACAAGTAGTATGTGTCTGTGAAGTTAGAAACGTGCGTTTGGGAAGCCACTAAGTGGGGGGCCCACTCAAGAATGTTTCGCCCCCCCTGTGCTGAACCTCTAGCTACGCCTCTGACTCCGTGGCTCTGCCGGACCGTGTCAAGATGCTGCACCCGTGACGTCCGCCGCTATATCCGGCCCTTCACTTGTTTCCCCAAACCATAGAACAGCAGGGGGCGGGCGGGCCAGAGCGGCAGCAGTCATAGAGAGTCCAGGAGGAGCGAGAGCAACTGCACAGAAGTGCAACTGTGCAGGTGAGGCTGAGGCAGGGGCTGCTGGGAGTGAAATGTGGGGCACAAGGGGAATGGAGTCTGACTGGGAACAGTCACAGTGCTCACAGGTGCTCGACTACTCCAGACTGTACTGTACACACTGAACCTGTAGTCAGCACTGCACTGCAGCAGCATACACAGTGTCCCCCCTTCCCCAGCGCCATCAGCCCCTGCATCCCATGTCATCCAGAGCCATCAGCACTTCCATCCAATGTCCCCCAGTCGCCCCAGTGCCATCAGCCCCTCCATCTCATATCCCCCAGTGCCATCAGCCCCTCCGTCCCATATCCCCCAGCGCCATCAGCCCCTCCGTCCCATGTTCCCCAGTGCCATCAGCCCCTCCGTCCCATGTTCCCCAGTGCCATCAGCCCCTCTGTCCCATGTTCCCCAGTGCCATCAGCCCCTCTGTCCCATGTTCCCCAGCGCCATCAGTCCCTCCATCCCATATCCCCAGTGCCATATCCCCCCATCCCATGTTCCATGCATCAGCCCCTCCATGCCCCATGTTCCCCGAGTGCCATCAGCCCCTCCGTGACCGTCCCATGTCCCCCAGTGCCATCAGCCCCTCCCTCCCATGTCCCCCAGTGCCATCAGCCCCTCCCTCCCATGTCCCCCAGTGCCATCATCCCTCCCTTGCCCCCCCCAAACTGTAATACTTACCTTTCTTGGCAGGGTGCGTCGCTGGTTGATATGGAGTCCACAGGAGAAGGACCACCTTATTCTTCCCAACATGCCCTGGGACCTGGCGTCATACAACATCAGACGTTGATGACTATGTGTGGGCGGGAGGTCTGACGGGGGCACAATGTGTTGATCTGAGGATTATTATCCCTGTACAGTGACATCACTGTGTTTATTATCCCTGTACGGTGACATCACTGTGTTTATTATCTCTGTACGGTGACATCACTGTGTTTATTATCCCTGTACGGTGACATCACTGTGTTTAATATCCCTGTACAGTGACATCGCTGTGTGTATTATCCCACTGCAGGAAGAGGTAAGTGGTCTGTGTTTGTGTGTTTGTTTTCTATTTTTCAGGGTCGTGAATGCAGAGGACTACGTCGGATTCGGTGGACTACGTCGGACCAGCTTTTTTTTTTTTTTTTTAATAAAATGGTCAAACAGGGGTCTGGGGGAGTGTTTATTTCAATAAAATATTTTATACTTGTGTGTGTGTATTTTTTTTTTACAATACTACAGTTTTAGTAATTATGGCTATCTACAGACGGCCCTGATTACTAATACTGGGCTTAGTACTTGCCGGAATGGCAGGCCAGCACTAACCCCAACATCTATTACCTCGGCACCCACCGCCACCAGGGGTGCCGGGAAGAGCCGGGTACCCGCAGGACCGGACCTTCAAAATTGAGGGTCTGGCTCTGGGGCGGCTGCAGGCTGGTACCATTAGGCTGGGAAGGGCCAATAACCGTGTCCCTTCCCACCCTGGTAGTGCCAGGCTGCCGCTGCTGGTTGTATCTGGCTGGCGAAGGAAAAAAGGGGGGACCCCACGCCATTTTTTTTTAAATTATTTAATTATTTTTGTAAAAAAATGGAGTGGGGTCCCCCCTTTTTTCCTTTGCCAGCCAGATACAACCAGCAGCAGCAGCCTGGCACTACCAGGGTGGGAAGGGACACGGTTATTGGCCCTTCCCAGCCTAATGGTACCAGCCTGCAGCCGCCCCAGAGCCAGACCCTCAATTTTAAAGGTCCGGTCCTGCGGGTACCCGGCTCTTCCCGGCACCCCTGGTGGCGGTGGGTGCCGAGGTAATAGATGTTGGGGTTAGTGCTGGCCTGCCATTCCGGCAAGTACTAAGCCCAGTATTAGTAATCAGGGCCGACTGTAGATAGCCATAATTACTAAAACTGTAGTAATGTAAAAAAAAATACACACACACAAGTATAAAACATTTTATTGAAATAAACACTCCCCCAGACCCCTGTTTGACCATTTTATTAAAAAAAAAAAAAAAAAAAGCTGGTCTGACGTAGTCCACCGAATCCGACGTAGTCCTCTGCATTCACGACCCTGAAAAATAGAAAACAAACACACAAACACAGACCACTTACCTCTTCCTGCAGTGGGATAATACACACAGCGATGTCACTGTACAGGGATAATAAACACAGCGATGTCACTGTACAGGGATAATAAACACAGTGATGTCACTGTACAGGGATAACAAACACAGTGATGTCACAGTACAGGGATAATAAACACAGTGATGTCACAGTACAGAGATAATAAACACAGTGATGTCACCGTACAGAGATAATAAACACAGTGATGTCACCGTACAGGGATAATAAACACAGTGATGTCACCGTACAGGGATAATAATCCTCAGATCAACACATTGTGCCCCCATCAGACCTCAGATCAGCGTCTTGTACCCCCATCAGACCTCAGATCAACACATTGTGCCCCCATCAGACCTCAGATCAGCGTCTTGTACCCCCATCAGACCTCAGATCAGCGTCTTGTGCCCCCATCAGACCTCAGATCAACACAATGTGCCCCCATCAGACCTCAGATCAACACAATGTGCCCCCATGTGCCCCCATCAGACCTCAGATCAACACAATGTGCCCCCATGTGCCCCCTTCAGACCTCAGGTCAACGTCTTGTGCCCCCCTCAGACCAGGGTTGTGCCCCCCTCAGACCAGCGTCTTGTGGCCCCCCTTCAGACCTCAGATCAGCCCACCCAGCCACTTAAAAAAAAGCATACTTACCTGTTCTGGCTGCCGCTGTCCTCAGGCTCCCCGCTCCACTGCCTTGCCTGCCGGCGCACACTATGACCAGACGTCAGGTCATAGTGTGCGCCGGCAGGGAAGACAGTGATAAAGAAGGGACAGAGAAAAATAAAACAGGAGACACAGAGGCAAACAGAAGAATCATATATGACAAGTGTGTGAAAAACAGGAGAGCCAGATACCACAAGTGTGTAAAAAACAGATAGGAGAATCATATACGACAAGAGTGTGAAAAACAGATAGGAGAATCATATACGACAAGTGTGTGAAAAACAGATAGGAGAATCGTATATGACAAGTGTGTGTGTGAATAACAGATAGGAGAGTGATATATGATAAGTGTGGAAAAAACACATTCTTTCATTGTTTAACAGTGAGTTAATTGTTAATCGTTTGACAGTATTTTATTGTTAAAAAAGTCTTTGATGTGTGTGTGTGTGGGGGGGGTGTCATTGGGGAGGGGGCGTGTCATCAGAGGGCATGTCATCAGAGGGCGTGTCATCAGGGGCGTGACGCGTCATTGGGGGGGGGGCCCCGGACATAACTTCGCTTAGGGCCCCAGAAATGCCAAGACCGCCCCTGAAGCCAGTACAACCTCAGTGCTTAACTGCAGCCATCCAACCTGCCACCAGATTCCTTGCTGGTGCCAGAGAGAATTGCACTTGGGGATTGCTGCTTCTTCATGTAAAGCTCTATGTTGGACATAGTAAAAAAAGACGGTTATGTTTAACTCTGGCCTCCTTCAGTACTGTATTTCCACTGTACTGATCCCCAGGAAGCAAAGGCTACGAGCTTTAACTGGCAATGGGTGTGGACCAACTGTGCCAACTAACCAGTTTGACTTTCGGCTAAAGCTAAGGGCGTTGTCTTGGTGGTTCCCTGGTTTTTACTCTTTAACCACTGTACAAGGATCTGGTCTTCACCAAAGGGAAACAGCCAGGCCTCTACCTCCTGAAGTAGTCCTGGTGTAGTTGGTTGCTGACCCATGGGGTCAAAGACACTGGTGCGCAGCAACAAAAAGCATATTCTGAACACAGTCCAAAGTCAGGGCAGGCTGGGTACTTGCATATTCTAAATAGCAATTCCAAGGTCTTGGCAGGCAGAGTACGTGCATAGTGCAGGTCACAGTTCCAATGATCGAGGCAGGTGGCAAGGAGCACGCTTATACAGACAACCGATCTCCTTAGCTGGTTACTAGAGACTAGACAATCTCAAAGTGCAGGCGAGATGGGAGAACCACAGCCCAGCTAAATAGGGAGACTGATCAGCAACTTAAAGTAGAACTCCCGCAAAAATGTTTAATCTCTGACCTGTTAGAAAGGTGCATGATGTAATCTGTAGTGAATGCAATCTTCTCATCAGTGACTGTGTCATGTGACCAACTCTGATCTCCAACTGACACAGGACAGGAAGCCAGTTACTTCTCTATTCATTCCTACAAGACTCAGAGTGAGGCTCCCATAGGAATACATAGAGAAATAGACTTCTTGTCCACACATAAGAGGCTGTGTCAGTTGGTGAGTCTGATTGCTGGTCACATGACACGGACGAGAAGCATCAGGGAGATATAACTCACAAATACAGCCACCGGTAAGAAAATGACATTCACTAAAGATTACATCATGTACCTTTCAGGTCAGAAAATAACATTTTTTGCGGGAGTTCTTCTTTAACCAGCACCTGGACAGAGAAATTAGACGTTAGAAATTAGAAGTATGGAATATCTTACAGCATTAATCCATGACACAATTGACCTTTTTGAGGACATTTGGATCATATGGAATGTATATTGGGTCACCCACCAGCTGTAGCTATCTGACTGCTGCCTGGTATGGATGGCTTGCACCCTCCATAATTTACCTTCCCTCCCCTAACCTTTTTGTCTTTCTGAATAGTTGTAGTTCCAGGCATCTATATACTATGTTCTTGATGTCATCTTTGCTCATTCTAGTCCGTTAGGCTCTTTTGTACCTTTTGATTGTTCCATCATAATCTTATAAGATCGTCACTTGCAATGTTTCCTTGCACCTTTTGGGGTGTTTTGTTTAATTGTATATTTCACTGTATATTGGAAAATAATAGTAAATTTACAATTTAAAAAATCACCCCTAAAGGAACTAAAAAATGTAAAAAAAAAAAAGTGCAATAAAGTTCTTAAAAATGTAAAAAATTATATATTTTTTTCCTATTTCTCATATACATTATATGGACAAAAGTATTGGGACCTCCCTCTTAAAACGGGTTGTGCAGTGATTTATATTGATGACCTATTGACATCTAGCAACCCCCGCCAATCAGCTGTTTGAAGAGGAGGCGGCGCTCCATGCGAGCACCGCTTCCTGTTCATTACACTGCACTTCGTATCGAAAGTGCAGTATAATGACGAGTGCTCGCTCCATTCACTTGAATTCAGGTGTTTCATTCAGTCCCATTGCCACACGAGTATAAAATCTAGCACCTAGCTATGCAGTCTGCCTTTACAAAGATTTGTGAAAGAATGGGTCCTTATAAAGAGATCACTGAATGTGAGCCTGGTACTGTAATAGGATGTCACTATTACAAAAAAGCAGCTTGTGAAGTCAACTGTGAGTGCTATTATTGTATAGTGGAAGCATGTAGGAACCACAGCAACTCAGCACTAAAGTGGAAGACCACGTAAAGCTACAGACCAGGGTCAAAGAGTGCTGAGGCCCCATTTTCCCCCTTCTTTCATTGTTATATTATAGTCAGTTTGTAATGTAATTTCTGAGTCCACATTGAATCAACCCTGGGACATTTATTATTCTGCAATCCTTTATGCTATGTTTTGCCATTACTTGTACATGTGCTTATGTTTTGTAACACAAGATCCGTACTTTACGATTCCTGATCACTTACTATGGTTTTGTTTAGATTTGTATCTGTTTACTATACTGTCTAACCAGCATACTTGTGCTGTATTTTCGTCACATATAACATATATTCGACTAAAAGAGTGCTGAGGCCCATAGTGCATAAAAGTCACCATCATTCTGCTGACTCAATTACTGCAGATTTCCTAACATCCTCTGCTGTGGGGTTGTTTTTCAGAGGTTGACCTAGGCCACTTAGTTCCAGTGAGGGAAAATCTTAATGTTTCAGCATACCAAGACATTATGGACAATTGCATCCAAGTTTGTCAGAACAGTTTTGGGAAGGCATTTTCTGTTCTAGCATGACTGTGCTCTAGTGCAGTGGTCCCCAACCTTTTTTGCACCAAGGACCGGTTTCTCGCTAGACAATTTCCCCAGGGCCTGGGGGTGGTCTGGGTGCTCTCGGCGCTGACTGATTCACACAAGGTGCATATTAAAATATATAAATATAACATAAAATGCCCCTATACAGAGCCCCCCTTATAAAATACCCCTTTTTTGTGGCATCAGTAGATGCCCCCATAGTTCCCCCCAATAATGTACCAGTAAGAAGTGCCCCCATAGATGCCCCCACAGTGCCCCCAATAATGTACCAATAAGAAATGTCCCTAGTGCCCCCCAATAATGTGCCAGTAAGAAGTGCCCCCATAGATGCTCCCCAATAATATATCAATAAGAAGTGCCCCCATAGATGTCCCCACAGTGCCCCCCAATAATATGCCAATAAGAAGTGCCCCCATATTATGTGCCAGTAAGAAGTGCCCCTCTCCTGTATTGTGCAAAAAAAAAAATAAAAAAAAAAATACTTACCTCCATAAGCCTGTCAGCGATGCAATGCAGGCCTCTTCTGGCCTGTGTCCTGCGCTGTACGGCTCAGGCGGCCTCTGATAGGCTACAGTAATATGCAAAAATAACCGTGGAGCCCCAGTTATGGGTCTTCAACACAGTGAAAGTCAGATACCCCTCAAAGGAAGGAAAACCAAGCAAAGGGGTGTCCCCATTACAGAGATCACCAAATCCACCATATTAAGTGGCTCCTATGTCAAGATCCTGCTCTTTTACAAGCTTTAAGGATGTGACGGGGAAGACCCTAGGCCTGCAGCCTATCAGAGGAACGGGCAGGGGAGACACTGAGGACAGCGATACAGATGACTATGGAGATGAGTGCTTCCACAATGGAAGCGCTCATCTCCCTGTCCCCTGCCACTGCCGCTCCCCATTGGTGACCGGGTCCCTGATTGCCGCGGCCCAGCAAACATCCATTCAGGGCCCTGTCCTGGGCCGCGGACCGGTGGTTGGGGACCGCTGCTCTAGCGCGCAAAGCAAGGTCCATAAAGACACAGTTGTGTGAGTTTTGTGAGGAAGATCCTCACTGTCCCTCACAGATCATAACCTCATCAAACAACATTGAGCTAAAATAGCCAAGTCCTCTAGTCCAATATCAGTGCCTGACTTCACAAATACTCTTCTGGATGAATGGGCAAAAATTAGATAACAAATTAGACAATTAGAAAAACATAATTGCAATGACCCAATCTATTAAAATTCTATTAAAATCTATAGGTCAACCCATAATAAACAAGCTCCCATACAGCTCTGTCTGCAGAAAAATAAAAAAGTTATCAGTGTCAGAATATGGCATATCACAGTGAACACTGTAAAAACGAAACCCTAAAAAGGCAGAATTGTTTTTGGGTTTTTTTTTCACACTGCTGCACCAAAAAACATTTTATAAGTTATACAATTCACATGAAGTACTCCAAAAAGGTTCCATTAAAATATACAACTTGCCCTGCATAAAACAAGTCCTCATACATCTATGATGATAGAAAAGTAAAGGTTATGGATTTTGAAATGAAAAGATCAAAAAACAGAAAAAGAAAAAAAGATTATAAAGAGGTTGTCTCACATGAGCAAATGGCATTCATCACATACACAAAATTAATACAAGGCACTTACTTATTGTGATTCTCCATATTGCCTCCTTAGCTGTCTTGATTAATTTTATCATCGCATTATACACTGCTCGTTTCCATGTTCACGACCACCCTGCAATCCAGCATTTGCACACTATAGGAAAAAGCTCAGGCCTATGTGCACTCTCGGCCACCAGAGAGGCCCAAGCTTTTTCCTATAGTGTGCAAGCACAGCCACCCATGCTGGATTGCAGGGTGGTCATATTCATGGAAGTCAGGAGTGTATAATGTGATGGAAAAATGAATCAAGCCAGCAAAGGATGCAACTTTCTCTACATGGCAAATGCCATTTTCTGAAGTGAGAAAACCTCTTTAAATTCAGGACTGGGTCATTTTTTCTTTTTCATTTTTGTTTTTTTACTCCCAGCCTCCTCAAAGCAATACCTTTTTTATTTTTCCATTCACATAGCCGTATGAGAGCTTGTTGTACTTTGTAATGGCATCATTTACTGTTGCGTACAATGTAGTGGGAAGGTGGGAAAAAATTAAAATGGGGTAGAATTAGAAAAAAAAAACACAATTCTGACATAGTTTTATGATTTTTGTTTTTACATCATTTCTATGCAGTAAAACTGACCTGTTAGCCTCATTCCCTGGGTCAGTACAATTACAATAATACCACAATTTTGATAGTTTTCCTTCCTTCCTTCTTGGCTCATTTTTTGTGGGACAATCTGTAGTTTTGATTCCATTTTGGTGTGTGTAAAAATTTTTCAGAACTTTTTATTCAAAAAAGTGGCAAAAAATGACAAATCTGTGATTTTATTTTTTTCTATTACGCCATAGTATGGCTGTTTTCGCATGCAGCAATGCCTATTATGTTTATTTTTTAATCATTTATTTTTATTTTCATTTTGGGAAAAGACAGGTGATTTGAATTTTTATATTTTTTGTTAGATTTTTTAAAAATTACAATTGTTCGATTTTTTCACTATTTTCCTGCCACAGGCAGGGTCTCCCAACGAACATAGTTGTAGCAGCCTTGGACAGGGACGAGCCTCCCTAGCGTTACCCACGATGCTACGGAGGCTCGTCCCCGTCACTGCCTGCCATTGCCTGCTCTACCCCAACACTGGATGTTTTCATCTGGGCACAGGGAGAAGCAGCAGCGGCGGTGCGGGGACCAGGAGCGGCACGGGGAGTGGGGACCCATGTAAGTATATTCAGCGTGGGGGGCCCAGCATATGGGGGGACTTTTTTAGGATTGGATAACCCCTTTAAAGACAAAATTACAGACAAGCAACAGTCAACTCATATCACTGGAAATGTCTTCTTACTTGTTAAACCAGTTCAATGGCAGGTTAAAAAACCATTCTAATTATTATCTAATAGTATGCGTCTAACAAATAGGCTGCTATCCAACATGGTGGACTGCAGGGAACCATGTGACTGCAACCCACATCCTGAATGGTAATTGTGGATGTTCATAGGTATTTACTATGCGGTTGTACATAACATCGTGGCTTGTCTGCATCCTGCTGGTGTTTGATTTGTTTTAGCTGCCCTTAAATTATTTTGAACTGTTATGAATTAGTAAATATGGTCTTTCCAGTTATTTCATATCTCTGACTGTGCATAATAACATGACACATCACTAGCAAATCTGGGAGCCTAGCAAAGGACATGGGCTGCCTCCATAAGAAGTTAAACCGGGCCATCATAATGGCTAGTTCACAGCGAGTTAAAGAATGTAAACCCGTGCCTTTGTTGACCATAATAAAGAGAGCTATTATACCATTGGGTTTTGCCACCATTAAATGCTTTTTTTAGTATATTTCAGAATTAAAAACTGGTCACTTTTGTAACTTACTTTCTGTTAAAAAAATGATTCAGCTGTGAGATATAGATTTAATTCATAAAAATGATGCGCCCTGCTGTTTAATCTCTATAGTAATGTGTACGTCCACCTACTGATAGGGTCGCTCATGCTCAGTTCCACCCTTCAACTATCACCAGCCATATCTACTGTTAGAAGCTGTGACAGTTAGGCCTTATTGACATGTGAGTGACCCATGGACGTGTGCTGTCCATGTTTTCCATGGACAGCATACATACCCATTCATTTTAATGTCTATTCACACATCTGTGTTTTAGCACAGTCCATGCTTTAAAGGGGTTGTCCCACGAAAAATATTCTACAATTTTCAAACCAGCACCTGGATCTGAAATAGGGTTGCTCCAGGTATCGAATTATCATTACCCAATCTATACTTTTGTACCCGGATCGATTCGATTCCGGGATTTGCCATTTACCGATACTAGACTGCGCTACTGCACAGCCTAGTATCAGAGAACATAGTGCGCTCTGCTCTCAGCGCACGCCATGTTCTCCTTAGCAGTACAGTGGAGAAGGAAGCAGTCTCTCCCTCACTCCCCCTGTGCCGCTGCTGCTGACGCCAATAAGGAGAGAGGGCCGGAGGAGGGGAGGAGCTGTGGCCACTGCGCCACGAATGAAGATAACTAACCTTTTAATACAAATATAGGCGGTAGATGCCAACGGCAGAATCACATACCCGGCACCCGACCTCTATGACAAGGCGCCCGGCACCTGCCGCCTATATTTGTATTGAAAGATTACCATAGTTATTTTCATGGTGCAGTGCGCCCAACCCCAGTATTATAAACATTTGTGGTGCAGTGCGCCCCCCCGAACCCAGTATTATAAACATTGGTGGTGTAGTGCGCCCCCCCAACCCAGTATTGTAAACATTGGTGGTGCAGTGTGCCCCCCCAACCCCAGTATTATAAACATTGGTGTCAGTGGCCCCAGGGTCCACTCCACCCCTCTTCATTGGTGGTGCAGTGGCAGTTGTAATCGAAGCCCCAGCAGTGAAATCGCGGGGCTCCGATCAGTTATCATGGCAGCCAGGGAGATAATGGTTATTAAAAAAAAAAAAAAAAGTAAAAAAAAAAGTTCAAAAACAAATGCCAAAATATTACGTTTAAATCCCCCCTTTCCCAATTTTACATATAAAATATATAAACAATTAATAAATAAACATATTACATATCGCCACATCCAAAAAGTCCTAACTATTAAAATATTAAAAAATATCTCCTAAAGTATCGCAATACTTTTTTATGGTATCGAAATCAAATCAAAATTTTGGCATTGTGACAACCCTAATCTGAATACTTTTGTAATTGCATGTAATAAAAAATTTAGCATAGCCACTGAATTATTCAATAAAATGTATCTGTAGAAGCATTTCAAGGTCCTGGATTGGCCTAGCCAGTCTCCAGATCTCAACCCCATAGAAAACCTTTGGAGGGAGCTGAAAGTCCGTGTCGCCCAGCGACAGCCCCAAAACATCACTGCTCTAGAGGAGATCTGCATGGAGGAATGGGCCAACATACAAGCAACAGTGTGTGCCAAACTTGTGAAGACTTACAGAAAACGTTTGACCTCTGTCATTGCCAACAAAGGATATATAACAAAGTATTGAGATGAACTTTTGTTATTGACCAAATACTTATTTTCCACCATAATTTGCAAATAAATTCTTTCAAAATCAGACAATGTGATTTTCTGGATTTGTTTTCTCATTTTGTCTCTCATAGTTGAGGTCTACCTATGATGTCAATTACAGGCCTCTCTCATCTTTTTAAGTGGGAGAACTTGCACAATTGGTGGCTGACTAAGTACTTTTTTTCCCCACTGTAAATCTATCAGAGCAATTGGAGCAATGAATGGAGATCTCTGGATCCATATGAGGTACAGGGCTGGTTCTAGCTTTGTTAGAAAGGGACTGCCATGTACAGATACGTATTGTATATGATGTCTGATTTTCATTTTTTGTTCTTATTCAAAAATTGTATTGTGTTTTACAAGGTTTTCATTTACAGACAATCACAATGACAAACGGAATTTGCGAGTATATCATAACAGTGAAATCAAAACACCCAGAGTGGGCAATGGATTTCAATATAACATTCTATATCGAACATCAGGGTCTAGGAAAGCCCACAATTGACAAAATAATGAAAGATGAGTCCCATCTATATAAGCACATAACATGAAAAGATATGTATGGAATTTAGTTACAAAACATTGGTCGGCGGGTAACCAACCAAAAGTAGACAAACACACACACACAAAAAAAGGGGGGAGGGTAATAAGGGAAGACAAAGAGAAGAGGATAAAGGTGTGAGGTATAGGGCCTAGGTGTATGCAATCTATTACAGGGTCCGGTACGTATCTGAGGGACGAAAGGAATCCCAAGGACTCCAAACTTTCAGGTGATGGTCAAGCTCCTGAGCTGTGTGAATAATTAATTCCTCAATTATTTGGTATAACATAACCTCCTCAAACCATTCCTCCAACGTAGGAGGAGACGTCGATTTCCAATTATGTGGAATCACTGACTTAGCTGCCTGGATAAGAAACTTAAGAAGTGATTTTTTTGTAGGCTGGAATATTAAGATCAAGCACATATAATAGAAAAGCTTCTGGTGCGTTCGTAATTGGGATGCCAGTCATCTCACAAATAGCCTTGTGTATAGAGTCCCAATAGCTGTGCAAGACCGGGCACTGCCACCAAATGTGGAGCAGTGTGCCTTCTTCCACGCCGCATCTCCAACAACGATCCGAGAGCGAAGGGAACCATTTGTGTAAAAGTGAGGGCACCCTGTACCAACGGGATATAATTTTGTAGCAGGTTTCTTGTGCTTTGGTGGGTATCAGTGCTTTATGTGAGAGCAAATAGCATTTTCGCCATTGGGGAAGGGTCAATTGGATGCCTAGGTCAGTTTCCCACGCCCTACAGAAGGAAGGAGGTTGAGTGGTTCTTTGTTGAATGAGCAATTTGTAAATGGATGAAATGTCACAGAACACTGCTGAGGGTGCCATGCAAAATTGTTCAAAAACTGATAATCTTCTAGTGAGGTTGTGTGTAGAACAGATAGATGAGTAGAAGTGTTGAAGTTGAAGATACTCATAGTGGTGTTGTTTAAAATGGAGGTCAGTGGTTTCAAAGAAGTCCCCGATAGAACCTGACAGAACTAGATAGGTCTAGTTTTGGTTTGGTTGAGAAAGGAAGAGGATGATCCTCCTGGGGGGAATGAAGTCACTGGTAGTCACTGGGATGAGAGGCCCAAAAGGGTCAATGAGGGAGGAATTAGAGTTGATAGACCCCAAAACTGCAAAAGTGTGTTTCGTGGTGAAAGAGAGGGAGGATAAGTGATCCCGCATTAGACCCATCAACCAGGGAACAGCCGTGATTGCCACAGAAGAGCAATCAGTAGCTATACGAACCCAAGATTTTGGGTTAGAGAGGCGGAACATATCTAGCAGGTGGGCATAGGCAGAAGAATGGTAATGTAGTTTACAATCCTACCCCACCTGCATCCTTGGGGCGGGTCAAAATTTCCCAGCGTATACGAGGTTTACCTGGAGACTAGACAAATTTTGTAAAGCACCTGCGAGCCCAGAATGTAGCGGGGATACAGATAGGGATGGTCTGCAGGAGACAAAGTAGTTTTGGAAGAAGGTTCATTTTTAAGATGCTGATCCTACCGAACCATGAAAAGTCCTTACGGTTCCAGGAATCAAGGTCTTTTTGGAACCTATGAAGGAGAGGGGAAAATTATCTTTAAACAGGTTCGATAAGTCTGAGGAAACTTTAATTCCTAAGTAGGAAATACCGTTCATGGGCCAGGAAAAGTGAAAGGAAGATTTTAAGGAGGAAACCATGTCTTTTGGCAATGAGACATTCAAGGCATTGGATTTAGACATGTTAATTTTAAAATTGGACCACGTTCCAAAGCGAGATATCTCTCGCTGAAGGGATGGTAGTGAGATATGAGGATTAGTGATGTATAGTAGAAGGTCGTCCGCAAAGGCAGCACATTTATACTCATTGCCACCGATGTGGATACCAGAGATGTCGGGGTTATCACGTATTGCGGACAACAAATGTTCCATTACTAGGATATAGAGTAAGGGTGACAATGGACATCCTTGTCGGGTTCCGTTGTGTATAGAAAAGGAGGGAGAGAGTGTGCCATTTATTTAACTCTGGCAGATGGATTCTGGTATAAGGCTGATATCTTGGATGGGAAGGGAAGACCATGAAATCCAGTCAAAGGCCTTTTCTGCATCCAGCGAAAGGACCATGAGGGGGATATTATGAGTCTTGGCGTAGTGGATAATATCTAGTGTCTTCAGGGTGTTGTCAAGGGCCTCCCTCCCCAGGCAAAAACCCCACCTAGTCAGGGTGGATGAGAGAGGGCAAAAAGAAGTTCAAACGATTCGCCATGAGTTTAGCGAAAATTTTTAGATCTACGTTTAGTAAAGAGATCGGGCGATAACTCGCGCAAAGCTGTGGATCTTTGCCAGACTTAGGAATAACTGCAATATGCGCCTCTGTGGACTGCGCGGGGAGGGGGAACCCAGACGACACAGAAGTAAAGACTCGGAGAAGGGGGGAGATTGCAGTAGAGAATATCTTACAAAATTTTGCTGTGAACCCATCTGGTCCCGGGTGTTTTGAGCACCTCCTGAAGTTCTCCTGCGGAGAAGGGGGTCTCAAGAGACGCAGACTCTTCCGCCGACAAGCGGGTAGAGGAAGAAATGGGCAAAGGGGGCGGCAAATTATAAAGGTCTGAGTAGAACGTGTGGAAAGAGGAGGCAATGGCTGTATTGGAATGGGCCATAGAACCATTAGAAGTTTTGATAACAGGGATGTGGGAAGAGGCTAATTGTTCCCGTAGAGCCTTAGCCAACAAGCGCCCGCTCTTATTCCCATATTCATAAAATTTGCTACAACATGTTTGGATCAATCGCTTATATGAGGATTCCAACAGCCGCTTAGCTTCTAAGCGGGCGTTTTGAAGATCGCGTTAGACAGATTGGGATAGAGCGCGCTTGTGTGCCAACTCCAGGGAGGCCACTTTACCAGGAAAATAGTGAGGGAATGAGTCTTCTCCTTCTTGAGGCGGGTTCCGTGTTTAATGAATGTGCCGCGCAAGACACACTTAAGGGCCTCCCATTGTTTCGGCAGGGGGGTGTCGTCTTGTGAATGATCAGCAAGGAAATTCGTGATGGTTTGAGAGATGTCGGCGACATAGACCGAGTCAAGGAGGAGGGACTCATTCAGTCGCCAAGTCCATTCCCCTTTAGTAAGGAAAGGGAGTTTTAGAGAGCAGTACACTGGGGCATGATCGGACCAGAGAATGTTGCCAATGCGTGTGGATTCTAACCAGGAGAGGGCATGATGCTGGAGTAAGATGTAATCGATACAGCTGTAGGAGCAGTGGGGCGTAGAGGAAAAGGTATAGTCTCTGTCCGCAGGGTGTTGGATGCGCCATGAGTCACCTACTGTAGTTGTAGCAATAAAAAGGCCCTTTTAACTTTTTTGATCGCCTGATAAGAGAGGGTGGCACGACCTGAGGAATTATCAAGCGTGGGGTCTAAAGTGAGATTTAGATCTCCACAGAGTATTACTGTGCCCCGCACTAGAGGCAACACTTTATCAACAAAATCTGTGAGGAAGGAGACTTGATTCTGGTTAGGCCCCTTTCACACGGGTGAGTTTTCCCACGCGGGTGCATGCATTGCACCCGCACTGAATCCTGACCCATTCATTTCAATGGGGCTTTTCACATGGGCGATTTTTTTCACGCCTGAGTTCGCCGTTGCGTGCAAATCGCAGCATGTTCTATATTCTGCGTTTTGCACGCAGCCCTGGCCCCATTGAAGTGAATGGGGCTGCGTGAAAATCGCATTGCATCCGCACACAAGTGCGGGTGCAATGCATTTTTAACGCATGGTTGCTTAGAGATGTTGTTTGTAAACATTCAGTTTTTTATCACGCGCGTGCGAAATGCATCCATACGCATCACACCCGCGTGGAAAAAACTGAACGAACGTACACAATCGCAGTCAAAACTGACTGCGATTGCGTGTGGATTGGTGCGAGTTTTCCGCAACGCCCCCTGAGCGCATCCGGACTGAGTCCGGATCGCTCGTGTGAAAGGGGCCTTAGTGACATAGACATTAAGGAGCGTGAATTCGCGACCACTAATGAGGAGGGAGAGAACTAGGTACCTGGCGTCTGCATCAACTATATAGCTAAGCACTTGATGTGTCAGGGATTTATGTATCGCTATGGCTACTCCCCTGGACTTGTTTCCGCTCATAATTAGCAAAGTGCCAAGTTGTATAGTATTTATGCCGAATATTGGGAGCAAATCCCTTTTTAAAGTGGGTTTCCTGAAAGCAAATGAGCTGTACCTGCTGTCGGTGGAAGTGGTGTAGGATTTGTGCCCGCTTCTCAGGAGTATTGAGACGAAGGGTGTTATAGGATGCAATCTTCAGGGACGCCATTAAGAGAGATATGGAAGGAACACAAAAGGGAAAATCGGGAAGGGGTGGACAAAGGAGAGAGGGTAAGAGAAAAAAAAAGGGGGGGGGGATAATAAGATAACAATTAGTAGTGTTTCCAAACAATTAAACCACCACTAAAATATGCTAAGAGAGGAGACCAAAAGGTCTAAAGAGACAGTCACCAGGAATGCTGGACTCCAGGGGAGTGTCTTTCACTATGTGGGGAAAGTGGCAGTCACAGAGAAGAGAGCCGGCCGCAATCGCTATAATTAGAGAAAAATATACAGAAGTCACCCTAAATGGGAAAGGAAAGAAAAGACAATAGTAAACCCATAAGCAACGGTGTAGTATGGGTCGGATGGCAACAGAGAAAAACGTATGCATTTCAGGACCGAAGAAGTCCTCATTTAGGAAAATTTTTCATCCATAAGGCACCGACAGGGTGGTCCGGAGCGGACCAGTTTGGTGTTGTCGACGTCCTCTAGCTGAGCGGGAGGGCAATCCCAAATCCCCGGTTTGCGTAGCTTGAAATGGCGGCAAACGTTGAGGAGGAGGCGGAGGAGGGGAGATGAATGAAGGCCAAGAACCTAATTCCACTGGTGGTAGATCAAATTTTTGGAGGAAGGAAGGAAGATCCGCTAGACATTGCAGGGTTGCAGATTGTCCCTTGTGGCCAGCTATTAGTGCAAAAGGGAATCCCCAACTATACGGGATTTCATTTTCACGGAGGAAGTTGAGGAGGGTCCTCAGGGTAGCCCGTTGAGCTAAGGTATGGTGTGATAAGTCTTGTAGGAGCATGATGGGAGTTCCTTCCAAAGACAATGAGGATTGCTGATGAGCCTTATATAGAATCTTTTCCTTAATTACATAAAAATGGATCCGTCAGATAACATCTCTCGGTCTGGAACCATCAGGAGCAGGAGGTCGCAAGGCTCTGTGTACTCTGTCGATCTCAATAGGAGTAGTAAGGGGGCGCTCCAGGATACCATTGAAAATTGCCACAACTGTGGGCAGTAAAGTGGCAGTGGAAACTGATTCCGGGAGACCTCTTATACGGAGATTATTGCAACATCCGCGATTTTCTACGTCGTCCAGGTGTTTTTGAAGAGCATAAATATGTGCCTCATGAGATTGAGTAGTAGCCTGAAGATCCTTGACTTCAGTCGCCAGTGTCGCATGATCTTGTGTGACCACATCTACACGGGTGGTAAGAGTAGACAGGTCGGTACGGAATTGAGAAAATTCCTGCTTGCATTCCTGTAAAATATTAGCTGCAAAGCTAGATAGATCCTCTTTCGAGGGCAGGGAGCATATAAGAGCACGCCAGATTATCGCCAGATAAGGTTACATTCTGCGCGGAACATGTGAAAGAGGGTTTCTTAGGAGGTTGGAATGAGGAGATGGAGACCTCGCAATGTGATGTCTTTGGACCAGGCGAGGGGGTCAGAGGTACAGGATCAGGTGCAGGGGGATGAGAGCCGTCTCAGGATGATCCCGTGGACCAGTGAGGGGAGGCAGCTAAGGATGGATCCGGAGATGGGGGAGACAGAGGGCCTCTATTTGTGGGTCTAGGAGAGTGGCGGGCATCAGAGAGAGAGTCAGGGGTTTGTTGAGGCTGGGTACCAGCTGTTGCTTCAGGACCCCTATGTTCACACTGTGAGGTGTGTGATTGTTGACCTACTAGCAGGGGTTGCTGCGCATCCAGAAAGTCAGGGGTAATTCCCCTTGGGCAGAAGGGTCTTGTTGTGGGCCTCAAGAGTGGTCCTGGGCTGCATTGGGGAGCACTAGGAGGTAGAGGGGCTGAAGAGGGTACCTGGTGTTGAGGTGTCTGTTGTGCTTCCAAGGGATCACAGCACTGCAGATCAGGAGTTGGCGCTCCATTGTAGATCGGAGAGGCTGAGGCACTGCCGGCAGTAACCTCCCGCTGTGTCACGTGGAGCCCGTCCCCGTGATGTTCCTCTGTTCCTCCTGCCATCGGTGACGGGGATACAGGGCCCAGAGACATGGGGCCAGCAGGTGAGTGGAAAGAGGAGACTGATTGAGATTGGCGTCTCCGCGGCTGTGGGTGAGGGAGGGAGTGAGGTAGTGAAGCGGCGCGCCTCATGGTTGCAGCGCTGCCATCTTGTGGGCCCATCTCGCGGGAGAGAAGAGGCTGGCTGCCTGGCAAAGTAGGGGTTCAGGTCGCCTTGGGATAATTCAAGGGGAGCAGCTTTTCGGGCTCGACCCTTTTTAGTAGCTTTTCCCATGGTAGGGGTTGGATGAAGCTGGATTGTGGACAAGGATGCGGCGGAGCTCTGACACAGCGCGTTCTTACTACTCCATGTCCGGCCACGCCCCCCCCCCCGATTTTCATTTTTTAAGTTAATCATGGCATAACCAATTAAAATGGTCATTATGTCCTATTTAAGGGCATATTATAGATACACTTCTGCTGAGCTACTATATTCAAAATATAGACAGAATATAGTCCTGCCCATAAATGAATGACATTTCACTGTATTCTGTCTTAGTGGCTACTAACCAAATGGCACATACAGTGCATTGGGAAAGTCTTCAGACCCTTTCACTTTTTTCTCATTTTGTTATGTTGCGGCCTTCTGCTAAAAATCGATTTACGTTTTCCCTATCAATGTGCACTCAATACCCCAAAATGACAAAGTAAAAACAAGCAAATTTATTAAAAAGGAAAAACAAACATTTCGTATGGACATAGGTATTTAGACCCATTGCTATAACACTTGTGGTAAATTCAACCATGAGGAGGAAAGAACTCCCTATAGAGCCCGGAGACGGGATAGTGTGAAGATCTGGAGAAGGGTACAAAACATTTCTGCTGCACTGAAAGTTCCCAAGAGCTCAGTGGCCTCCATATTTCTTTAATGGAAGAAGTTTGGAACAACCAGAACTCTTACTAGAGTGTTGCTCTGACTGTTCCTGCCATGTACCCATACAGCTTTTGTGCTCCTAACTTCCGTTTCAGTTTGAGTGCATGTTCAATTTCTTATAGTCTGTCTCCCTGTCTGCGCTACAGTCTTGGTTTCTGTCTGCCTTGTTCCTGCATCCACCACTACCCCGCCCGCAAGCTCTCCTAGTGTCTCATATTCAGAGTTGCCAAATAGCTGCAGTTCCAGTATCAGTGACTGTCCAGACTGCTTCTACGATTGTGTTGTGGATCCCTGCATCCCAACCATCTGACCAAGGTTCCTACAGTCAAGTTTTGCCAAAAACCTCCTTAAATGACTGTTCAGAGTGTACCTGCATTTTTGGTGTGTTTTCTGTGCCTACAGCTTCTGGCTCTTGTAGCAGCAGGTGAAGGGTGCTGCCAGATCAGGCCTGCCGCAGTGACATGTGTGGAGCCGGAACCGCGCTCCGGCCCCACACATGTCACACAGTACATACATATACATACACATAAACATACACACACATATAGACATACAAACACACATACATACTTACATGCTCCCCGGCAGGTCTTCGGAGCGTCAGGACGGCTCACACAGGTCACGATTCCCCACAGCGCCCTCTGCTGGGCGCCTGGTGGAATCGTCATCTGACGATTCCACCAGGCGCCCAGCAGAGGGCGCTGTGGGGAATCGTGACCTGTGTGAGGCGTCCTGACGCTCCGAAGACCTGCCGGGGAGCATGTAAGTATGTATGTGTGTTTGTATGTCTTTATGTGTGTGTATGTTTATGTCTGTATGTGTCTATGTGTACCCGGATCCGTAATGGACTCCATTGAAAGTCAATGGAGGGCGGATCCGGTTACCATTATGGTCACACCAGACGGATCCACCCCCATTGACTTGCATTGGGGGTCATTCCGGATCCGTCTTGGTGCGGATGCCTGGACCGGAGAGCAAACCGCAGGCATGCTGCGGTTTGTTCTCCGGTCTGAAGACGGAACGGAATGCTTTCAGGAGCATTCCGTTGTCTTCAGTTCAGTTTTGTCCCCATTGACAATGAATGGGGACAAAACTGAAGCGTTTTATTCCGGTATTGAGCCCCTATGACGGAACTCAATACCGGAATTTTAAAACGCTAGTGTGAAAGTAGCCTAAACTGGAACTATCCCAAGAGGTAGCGTTCTGGTTGTTCCCTGTGGCAAAATCCAGATCCCTGTACAGGGGTTAAAGGGTGAATACCAGGGGAGCGCTGGAATAACGGGCTTAAGGTTTAGCCCAGGGGCGTTGCTAGGGTCTCACAAGATCCGGAGCCCAAACCCCAATGAATATGGTCCAATTTTCTATGTAGACCCTCGCCCGAACCCTGCTATACAGCAGCACATACCTCACATCCAGGGCCTCCCAGGTGACTTCTCCTCTGAGGTGTAGGAGAAAAAATATATATAAACCTTTTAACTGTATGTACACTAATGCTAGAAGCCTGACTAATAAAACTGGTGAACTGGAATTAGTGATGTGTGAGGAGGACTATGACATAGTGGGAATAACTGAGACATGGCTGGATGATACCTATGACTGGGCAGTCAACGTACAGGGTTACAGTCTGTTTAGAAAGGATCGCCAAAACCGGAGAGGGGGAGGAGTCTGTCTAAAGCCAACACTCCGGTAAGATGTAAGTGAAAGACATGAAGATGTGGAGTCACTGTGGGTAGAAATAAATGGAGCCAAAAACAATAATAAAATACTAATAGGACTTTATTATAAACCACCTAATATACCAGAGTCCACAGAAAATCTACTTCTAAATGAAATAGACGAAGCGGCAAAACATAATGAGGTCGTTATTATGGGGTATTTCAACTACCCAGATATAGACTGGGAAACTGAAACCTGTATATCTCATAAAGGAAACAGGTTCTTGGAAATAACCAAAGACAATTACCTTTCCCAACTGGTTCAGGACCCGACTAGAGGGACGGCCATACTGGACTTAGTATTAACCAAAAGACCTGACAGAACAACAGATGTGCAGGTCGGGGGACACCTGGGAAATAGTGACCATAATATAATAACCTTACAACTGTCATTCAAAAGAGCGTTTCTTCAGGGAGGAACAAAAATACCAAACTTCAAAAAAGCTAAATTTAGTCAACTAAGAGAGGCCATAGGCCTAACTAACTGGGACAAAGTCCTCAAAAATAAAAATACAGCCACAAAATGGGAGATTTTTAAAAGCATCCTAATATCTAATTGTGAGAGGTACATACCTTATGGGAATAAAAGGTTAAGGAACAAGAAAAAAAACAATGTGGACAAATAGAGCTGTAAAGAAAGCAATAAATGACAAACAGAAAGCATTTAAATCACTAAAACAGGAGGGGAGCGAGGAAGCATTGAAAAACTATAAGGAAAAAAATAGAATATGTAAAAGACAAATAACAACAGCCAAACTAGAGACCGAGAGATTAATCGCCAAAGAGAGTAAAACTAACCCTAAATGTTCTTTAATTATATAAATGGTAAAAAGTATAAACCTGAAGGTGTCGGCCCCTTACAGAGTAATGAGGGGGGAGTTGCAGAGAGCGATGAGGAGAAAGCAAAGCTACTAAATATCTTTTTCTCCACTGTATTCACTGAGGAAAATAAACTGTCAGATGAAATGCAGAATATAAAAGTAAATTCCCCATTAAAAGTGCCCTGTCTGACCCAGGAAGAAGTAGAGCTGCGTCTTAAAAAGATTAAAATAGACAAAGCGCCAGGACTAGATGGTGTACACCCCCGTATCCTAAGAGAATTAAGTAATGTCATCGCCAGACCCTTATTTCTGATATTTAAGGACTCTATACTGACAGGGAGTGTTCCACAGGATTGGCGCATAGCAAATGTGGTGCCAATATTCAAAAAGGGTCCAAAAACAGAGCCTGGGAACTATAGGCCGGTAAGTTTAACATCTGTCGTGGGTAAACTGTTTGAGGGTTTTCTAAGAGATACTATCTTGGAGTACCTCAATGAAAATAAGCAAATAACTCCATATCAGCATGGCTTCTTGAGGGATCGGTCATGTCAAACCAATTTAATCAGTTTCTATGAGGAGGTACGTTCTAGACTGGACCGCGGCGAATCAATGGATGTCGTATATTTGGACTTCTCCAAAGCATTTGACACGGTACCAAGAAGGCTTGCACAGTAAAATATCAATTTTTGCAGATGACACTAAACTGTGTAAAGTAATTAACACAGAAGAGGACAGTGCACTGCTACAGATGGATCTGGATAGACTGGAGGCTTGGGCAGAGAAGTGGCAGATGAGATTTAACACTGACAAATGTAAGGTTATGCATATGGGAAGGAATAATGCAAGTCACCAGTACATACTAAATGGTAAAATATTGGGTAACTCTGACATGGAAAAGGACCTAGGAATTTTAGTGAACAGCAAACTAAGCTGTAGAAACCAGTGTCAGACAGCTGCTGCCAAGGCCAATAAGATAATGGGTTGCATCAAAAGAGGCATAGATGCCCGTGATGAGAACATAGTCCTGCCACTTTACAAATCACTAGTCAGACCACACATGGAGTACTGTATACAGTTCTGGGCTCCTGTGAACAAGGCAGACATAGCAGAGTTGAAGAGGGTTCAGAGGAGGGCAACTAAAGTAATAACTGGAATGGGTGGACTACAGTACCCAGAAAGATTATCAAAATTAGGGTTATTCACTTTAGAAAAAAGACGACTGAGGGGAGATCTAATAACTATGTATAAATATATCAGAGGTCAGTACAGAGATCTCTCCCATCATCTATTTATCCCCAGGACTGTGACTGTGACGAGGGGACATCCTCTGCGTCTGGAGGAAAGAAGGTTTGTACACAAACATAGAAGAGGATTCTTTACGGTAAGAGCAGTGAGACTATGGAACTCTCTGCCTGAGGAGGTGGTGATGGTAAGTTCACTAAAAGAGTTCAAGAGGGGCCTGGATGTATTTCTGGAGTGTAATAATATTACAGGTTATAGTTACTAGAGATGGGTCGTTGATCCAGGGAGTAATTCTGATTGCCTGATTGGATTCGGGAAGGAATTTTTTTCCCTAAAGTGGGGAAAATTGGCTTCTACATCACAGGTATTTTTTGCCTTCCTCTGGATCAACTTGTAGGAAAACAGGCCGAACAGGATGGACAGATGTCTTTTTTCGGCCTTATAAACTATGTTACTATGTTATGTAGATCTTCTCTGTCATCATGTTCTCCATTCGGCCCGGACAACTTCTCTCAGCCACTCCTCGTCTCTGCAGAGTGTGACACACAGACATCTTATCTTCCTCACATTTCTATCATCATCCCCCAACCTGGAGTCCCCACAGTGGTATCCTGCTGCTCGCTGTGCCCCCCAAAACCTCCAAATACTATCCTGGAGAAATAATAGTACCCCCCATAGTAATAGTCCTACCAATAGTAATTCCCTCATTAGTAACACTGCACCCTACAGTGACCCCAGCACTGATAATGCTCCCCATGATTGCCTCCATTAGTAGAGGAGCTCTCCAGTATTAATAATGAACTCACAGAGCCCCCGGTAGAAATAAGGCTCCCTATTGTTCCCCCAGTGGAAATAAAGCTCTCTACAGACCCCTCAGTAGTAATAAGGCCCCCCATAGTGCTCTTAGTAGAAATAAGGCGGATCTAAAGTCCCTCCTATAGAGCCCCCAAAAGTAATAAGAATGCCTAATGTCCCCTGGATTTATAATACCCCTACAGTGCCCCTACTGTTATAATGCTCACCCTGAAGTGCCCGCTGTAGTTATATTCCTCCCTTTAGTGTCCTCAGAAATTAATAATTATTCCTCAGCCCCTCCACCATACAGTCCCATGTAAATAAAGCTATTTCCCTCCCTCCGCAGTAGAGTCCTGTGTAAATAACATCACACCATCTCTCCAGCCCCCTCCAATATACAGTCCCATGTAAATAACATCATTCCCACCCATAGCCGTCATCAACATTTAGTCCTATGTAAATAATATCACTTCCTTCCCACAGCCACCTTCAACATGCAATCCCATCTAAATAACATCACTCCACGCCACAGTCCCATGTAAATAACAGAACCCTGCCCACGTCACCTCCAACACACAGTCCCATGATAACATCCCTCCCTTCTGTCCTAACATACATTCCCTGGTCTGACCAAGAATTAACTTTTTGGCCTCAATTATAAACATCATATCTGGAGGAAATCATGCACTGCCCATTACCATCCCTACAGGAAAGCATGGTGGTGGCAGCATCATGCTGTGGAGATGTTTTTCAGTAGCTGGGGCAGGAATACTGGTCACAGTTGAGGGAAAGCTGAATGGAGAAAAGTACAGAGATATTTTAATGAAAACCTGATCCATTGTGCTTTGGACCTCAGAAAGGACCGAAGGTTTACCTTCCAACAAGACAACAGATGAGTGGTTTACAGACAACTCTGTGAATGTCCTTGAGTGGACCAGCCAGAGCCCTGACTTGAACCTAATTGGATATCTCTGGAGAGACCTGAAAATGTCTGTTCACTGATCCAGAAAGGCACAAAATTATTATTGCTCCTCCTCCTCCTCCACAGTGCTGGTGAAAAGAACATGGCAGTGCTGAGAGCAGCGCGTGCCATGTTCTCTAACTGATACTAGGCTGCGCAGTAGTATCGTTAAATAGTAAGACCCGGTATTGTATCGATCCGGGTCTAAAAGTATCGGTTGGGTATCGATAGTTCGATACCCGGTGCAACTCTAGTCCATAAACTACAAGCTGACTTGTATTGGTGCGGCCTCATTTGGAATACACAGTTTATACACAGTTTATTTCTGGTCATCAGTCTACTGAAAGGATGTTATGTAAAAGTATTAAGAAGTGTAACTAAACTGATAAGGGACATGGGGAATCTTAGCTATTAGGAAAATAAACCAAAACTAACTCATTTAGTCTTGACATGTATAGGTAGAGGGGCATGATTCATTATATAAATGGGCCATACTGGACATTCACAAAAGACAAGGGGCGCTGTCTCCAGAGCCCACAAAAATCTGTGGAATAAGCTGCTTCACAGTGTGGTCACACCAGTAACAACTGATGGCTTTAAAAAGCTTAGATGGTTCCTTAGAATAAAATAACATCAGTGCTTATGTAACAGTGGAGAATTCTTTCAAATTTTCATTCAACCTGGTGGCCATTTGGGATCAGAAAGGAAAAATGTTATTTTTTAGGGATGATCAGGGTAATTCTTATCTTCAGTGAGATCATCCAACTACCATTTCACATAGCTATTTTGTTAAAGTTGTCCATGGTCATGTGCATGAGTAGCCTGGCTGCATGCAAGAAATCTTTACTGCTTTTAACCTCCGACCCATTCAATGCCTGTAAAATATAGGACAGACCTTTGTTCCAAAAACTCCCCACATTTTAGTATCTTGAAATGTTCTCTTCATGATTGTCCAGTTGCGAGCTGAAAAGTTCAGGCCATGTGGGTGATGCACATCCGCTATTTATTTTCCTCAGCGCTCAGCTCCATTAGGGCAGAGCTGTGATTACAGTTTAGCTGCATTGTCTATGAGGAGTCTGAAAAACACCTCCTGTCTCATCATTGGTTCAAGACAGAAGATGAAAGTCATGGCAATCTGTAATGCTGCGAAGGTGCTGAGTAGGTTTCCAAACCAGCAAGATAATTGATTATTGAAATGCACACCCTGAATTCATGTTCAATACATCTTTTTTTATCTCTCTTTTTTTTAGGGGTATAGGTGGCAAACGATTTCAGTCAGCAGACATTATTCAGGCCATCTGATTGCCGACACAGTAAGACATGAAAAAAGCATGGTGATATCGCTGCAGTGAGCCTCAGACTGTACGAGACTGAACAACCATTCGTTCTCATACAATTTCATTATTGTCAACGGCAGACCCCTGTATATAGGGCACCATGCGCTGCATATAAACTATTTTAATATCTGCATAAAACGTGTGATAAACTATACTCACGTGTTTGCTCATTTGATCAGCAGACAAGTTTACATGGAGCAAAGATAAGAATGATTGTTCAGAGGGGTGTGGCCAGCTACCGACATGGCGAGTCATGCTTGTGCACAGCACCAGCTCCTACCCGTTCTCTTTAGCTATTGGGGCAAGTGTCCTGCAGCAATCATAGTGCGATGAGTAGAAGAGGAAGCCGCAGAGTCATTCCATGAGTTCTTGCAAAGCACAAACAGCAGCAGACAATTTGAGGGAGTGCAGGAGAGACAGGAGGC
Organism: Rhinella marina; assembly: GCA_900303285.1. Lineage (NCBI taxonomy): Eukaryota > Metazoa > Chordata > Amphibia > Anura > Bufonidae > Rhinella > Rhinella marina. The sequence goes on along the minus strand of ONZH01011768.1, from coordinate 92,070 downwards.
CCAACATGGCGTGACCTCCTCCACTACACCGCTGCACATGTAACGCTCGGAGCCGGTAAGGGAGTGACGGAACCTGACTTTACTTTGAAAACTGCCTATGAGCACCTGATGACCGCCATCACATCATGCCAGACAACACTTACAGGCAAGATCAAGGAAGTAAAAGTGGATCTGGGCCTCCTGCGCCATGACTCAGGGACATGGTCCGCCACGCAGAGGACTGTATATCAGCTTTAGCGGGCCTTACACATCCTATCCTGGCAAGGGTTCAGGCCATGGAGAAATCTGTGGATCTCTGGTGGCAAAAATATGATGATTTGGAGAACTGTGCCCACAGAAATAATGTGAAAATCATGGGAATGGCAGAGAGGGCAGAAGGTTCAGACCCTGCAAGCTTTCTGGGAATTGGTTTGAAACTACCTTTCCTGATGCTCCCGTTTCCTTAGCCTATGCTGTGGAACGAGCCCACTGGGTCCCTGCTCGCCCTCCACCACTGGGTGCCCCACCCAGACCGTTCCTGACTCATTTACTAAATTGGAAAGATAGGGACCTCATTCTCTGCTTAGCCAGGAACAAGCAAGAAATCTCCTATGAGAGTGTGACAGTGTCACTTATTCCTGACTTTTGCAAAATTACGAAAGAAACGTGCCCCCTTTACTTCAGCAAAAAGGAGCTTGCAGGATCTCAACTTGCTATATTCAATGGAAGACAGTCTTCTTTACGGATCCTCGGGAAGCAGAGAAATGGGTCTCCAGGCTCCCGAAAGGCCCGTCTGCTTCATGATTGGTGACTCAGTGGTGTGAGTTTGTCCCCCCACATGGGGCTACTACTGGGCAGTTGTAACCTTTTTGTCTTCTGGCCTGAATATCTTACATGTAACTGAGAATATATCCTTTACTTGGACATTCTACATGTTTATAAACTCTGGCTTATGCCTTGTATGCCCAGTTCCTCCTCACAGACTTTGAGATATGTATCACAATACATTTATCCATTATCTGTTATTTTCATGTCGAGTGTAGGAGCTGTTAGTCGGTTATCTGCATAGTTACACCATCTCCATTAACCGATGGCAAAATCCACAGAAACACAAGTGTTGTCATTATATAATTACACACTAACTCCTCCTATGTTCCACATAATAATATTATAAACATGATTAACATTCATCATATGCTCATAAAAACATGGGGTATCAATGCATGAAAGCACATACTGGACCGTTCCATCTGAAGTGTATATGTGTACCATGATCTCCAAAAAGATGCAATGATTCCCTCTTGCTGAATAAATGCTAAGAGACATCATCAGAAAGCGCCCACAAGATGCATGATGTAGCCTGGCTACCAGTACACACAGGTATCATGGCAGCCTGTAGAAATAGAAAGGCCAAGGTCCTTCTTCTCTCGGCATCATCAGTGTGTGCTGAACCATGCATGCACACAGGACACACCAGGGCTATCTTAGATAAGGGCTACTCTTACTCTTCTACAACATTATACCTGTGCTACTGCGCATGCATGCAGAGTATCGGCACGCCATCTTGGAAAAGGGCTTCCCTTACTACTTGGAAATTAGGGCTATGTCAACCGTAGTTTTGTTTTTGATTGAAGTAAATCAAACAGTGAGGCACTTAGGTACTCTCTAGTTTTAAAGATGTTTCATATTCAGCATGTGCCGTCCAATTCATGTTATCTATAAAAATACAAAAGTGAGGATTAAAAACATATAATATTAATGCATATACAGATCGGGATGTACATTCCCATTATATCTAAGAAAAAGAATAAGGGAACAATCTATATTTTATCATTTAGGGTTCAAAGTATCTAATTATCTAATCCACCAAAGCTCCCTTGGTCTCAACAATCTCTCTCTATCAACCCCTCTAAGTAAACTGTGGGATATGTTTTTAAAACGTAATTGGCTGATATTATTACATAGGATAGACAACTAATGAATGTAGAAAACGTTTAAATAATCAAAAGTCGTCCTTCCGAAAGAAATGAATGGACCTTCCTGTGTCAAAGCACTTTATTGAACAAAATCATATTATCAGCCAAGTACCTTTTATAAACATAGGGGGTCATTTATCAAACAGAAATACGCCTAAATTAGGTGTATTTCTGGTGCATATTGCGGCACCAAGTCTGCGACTTCTCCCTGCTCACGCCAGGTCTGAGAAAGGGGGCATGACGTGGGCGGGCCGCTAGGCCCATCTCATTTACCACTTTCTATGCCTGTTCTAGGTGTAGAAAATGGTCTAAATGTAAGACAGGTCGGAAGCTGGCTTATATTTAGAATTGGTGGTGGATCCGCCGAAGTTATGTAGAGGCCAGCGCCTCTTCATTGCTCCAGCGGATCCAGGGTTGCCAACCGTCCAGAAATTTCTGGACAGTCCATAAAAATAGGCAACTTTTTTCCTCTGTCCGTGAAAAAAAATAGAGGTGTCCGTGATTTTTTTGAGGCTGGTGATACTTGACTAGATTATTTTGGTGGTAATTATCATCATTTTACAGCTCACAGTAGATGGTGGTAATGAGTTCTGATCAGTACATTGAGCTATAGAGATGTATTACTTATAATATTTATCCTTCATTATGTTTTTCAAATTTGTCCGTAAAAAATGTTAGCCGTCCGTGATTTTGGGATAAGATGTCCAGAAAAAAAGAAAAAGTCTGGTTGGCAACCCTGAGCGGATCCACCGCCAGGTATAGGGGTTACTAAGACTGGCGATTAAAACGCCGGTCTTAATAAATGTGCCCCATAATGTCCTGGTATGTGCGGGGTTTGGGGAGTCCAAGGAAGCGATAGCAGTATTCTCCCATGTCCACAAGTACATCCCTCATATCCTTAGTATTCAAGAGACACCCCTAATACCAGAAACCGCAGGGTACAGCCTTGGGTACAATGAGTAGAGCATGCATTTGGTAACTCTTACTCCCAATGTGTATGTTTGCTGATACATCGTGTGGTGCGTTGGGAAGCACAGCGTAAAATGGTAGACCCTGAAGGCAAACATATTTTTGTCTATGCTTATATCAATTGCTCTCCCTCTGTTATCTTGAATCTCTATGTACCACCTTAGCAGTCCTTCAAGCAGCTGCTGGGTTTGCTGCACAGTATCCAGAAGCTAAACTGTTGTGCATGGGAGACCTCAATATGGTATTAGATAGACAACTAGATAAGTTTCACTCAGCTGCTGCTACTGACTTGACACGAGCCTTCCCTACTGCCCTATTCAGATTTACAACACAGTTGGGATGGATAGATTTATGGAGGGAGCGCCAACTTGATCAGTCAATATACTCTTGTTTTACCCCATCTCGGGGGGCACTATGTAGAACTGATTATATGTATGGCACACCCTCTACATATCTGGACACTGTAGATATTTAATACTGTCCTCATAGTGTATCTTCAAAGGGGGCATTTACTAAGCATGATGCTCCAGAATTATGGCGTAAAATGCGCCAAAAGAATGCCGTTTTGATTTGCGCCAAATATATCATCTGTTTTCTCCAGAAATTTTCATCAAAAGAATGCATCACGCCAGAAATGAGTAGTGTTGAGCGAGAATGCTCGGCCGAACTCGCTGTTCGACCGAGCATGCCTACGCTTGGGTCCGCTGGGTGTTCGGCCGAACACCGAGTGTACTCGAGCGCAATGCTCGAGTCTCTTCCCCGCACTGTAATATTTATTTGTATGCTAATGCGTACAAATTTGTATATGAATTATATATATATATGCATATGAATTTGTATGCTAATGCGTATGAATTTGTACACTAATGCGTATGCATTGTGCGCTAATGTGTACAAATTCAGTTAATTAGCATACTTTTACGAGTGAAAGGAGTAAAAGAGGAGAAGTCGCGATTGTGACCTTTTTCTATTAACCAGACACCCTCCCCTCTTCCGAGCGGGGGGTGCCTGGTTTAGTCCCATTGACTAACATTATGCTCGGGTGCTCGGCCGAGCACTCGAGCAACCCCTAGTGCTCGGCCAGAGCACCCGAGCATACGAGCACAGAGGTGCTCGCTCAACACTAGAAATGAGTTCTAAAGGTCAAAGTGGGTGGTGCTATCAAATTGGCGCATATTACGCCTCCTTTATCATCCTCTTATCAGCAGAAATGGCTCAAATTGTTGCAGACAATTACGACAGCTTATGTGGTGCTGTTTTGTGTAAAAAGTCACATTTATGGCAGAAAGATGCGACTTTTTGTTAAAAAGTCGCATTTATGAAATGAAAAAGCAACTGGGAACAAGAGATAGGTAAGTAATAAAACAGGAAGCATTCATTTTTATCTAATATAAATGAGCTGAACAACAGGGTTTTGTCAGGCATTCGGCAAAAACAAAACAATAACAAAAGTCTGAGACAAAAGTCACAATTTATCACAGGAAATGTCGCAAATATGAACCAAAAGTCTCAAATATGTTTCAAAAGTCGCAAGTGTGGTCTGGCAGGGTTGGCTTAAATGGCGCATTTAAAGGGGTTGTCCGGGTTCAGAGCTGAACCCGGACATACCCAGGTTCTCACTCCGGCAGCCCTCCTGAACAGGGCATCGGAGCATCTAATGCTCCGATGCCCTCCCTTGCCCTGCGCTGGATCATGCAGGGCAAGGGCTCTTTTGTTTGTAAACATTCACTGCCAGGCGGAGGCTTCCGCCCGGCAGTGAGTTCGGTGACGTCACCAGCCGTAATGGGCCGGCTTTAGCGCTGCCCTAGCCGTTTGAATGGCTAGGGCAGCGCTAAAGCCCGCCCATCAGCGCCGATGACGTCACCGGGCTCACTGCCGGGTGCAAGTCTCCGCCTGGCAGAGCCCGGTACGTCACCGGAACCGGGCTAAATTCCTTTGCCCTGCGATAATTAGCGCAGGGCAAAGGAGGGCATCGGAGCATAGGATGCTCCGATGCCCTGTTCAGGCGGGCTGCCTGGGTGAATTGAAAGGTATGTCTGGGTTCAGCTCTGAACCCGGACAACCCCTTTAAGTTTAAAAAAGTCACAAATAGAGAGAAATAAGTGGATAATCAAGTTTATATTTTTAAAAAGTCACATTGATTTGTAATGTTAGTATTTTTTTGGTGCAAATTACGCCATTATTGCTAAATGTCCCCAAAAGGGAGGCACATAACGATTAGGATGCATTCACATGACCATATGTATTTTGCAGTGCGCAAAAAATATGGAGGACGCCTGGCATCCATTTTTTTTTTTTTGCAAATCCACTGTAACACTGCCTAATATTGTCTGCAAAACGGACAGACATACGAAACTGACATAGGGATGTGGACAGCACACGGTGTGCTGTCCACAGGTTGAAATGAATGGGTCCGCATCCAATCCGCAAAAAATGTGGATCGGATGCAAATCAAAAATACGGTCGTTTGAATGGGGCTTAATACTGAGGAATTGCTGTGCTGGGAGACTTTAAAGGGCTATCGTTATGGGTGTTGTTAAATCCTCAACTTCATATATTAAGAAAGAATCTAATCTCAAGGAGGAGGAGTTAGCTTGCCAGTGTAGGGAGACAGAGGAACGTTTCACCTCAAATGCTGGCCCATATCGTGAGTTATTATTACTAGTAGGTAAGCATTATAAGCGTTATTATTACTGGGCTCCAGCAGTGTTACACATAAATACCAAGAGGTGGATGAGGAGGTGGACATGGTGGATAGATTTCAGGAATTCTACTGAGAATGCTTACCTACAGGATATTACTTTCCCTAAGCTGAGCGCAGGTCTCTTTTTAGATGGAGATTTTACCCTGGACAAAGTGACGGATGCCGTTAAGGGATTGACGCATGGGAAATCACCAGGCCCTGATGGTATCCCTCTGGAGGTCTATACTAGATATATTGATATTTTGGGTCTGCAACTGCTATGTATGTATACAGCAACTGAGAAGACAGGTAGCCTCCCTGAGTCGTTATATGATGCATCGAGGCAGTACTCTTAAAGCATGATAAGGATCCCCTGGAGTGTGGATCTTATAGACCCATATCCTTGTTGAATATTGACTATAAGGTACTTACATAGATATTAGCTAATAGACTGAATAAAGTAATCACCACTATCATTCATGAAGATCAAACAGTCTTCATCCCGAAGCGCTCTACATCTATTAATATTGGAAGGGCGGAAACCATAGCTCAGGTGGGAGTTTATTAGTTAATGGATCCCATTCAGCATTATTCGACCTTGGCAGAGGCACTTGAAAAGACTGCCCATTTTCACCATTTTTGTTCCCAGTTGCCATAGAGCCTCTTGCCCTTGGGCTGCATCAAGACACTTTGCTTAACAGGGTCATGGGGAAGACAGAGCAGGATTGTACACTGACAACTTAATACAATTTCTGGATAATGTGGACATTTCTCTCCCACACGAGATAAATCTAATACACAGATTTGGGCATTTTTTTGGGTCTACACATAAACTGGGCTTAATCAGCCTAAAAGAAGATCTCCCGCAAAATTTTTTATTCTCTGACCTGTTAGAAAGGTGCATGATATAATCTGTAGTGAATGCAATCTCCTTATCAGAGACTGCATTTCTGAGTTATCCCCTCTCTTATAATTCTAGCTGGGTCATGTGACCAACTCTCTGACCTCCAACTGACCCAGGACAGGAAGCCAGTCACTTCTCTATTCATTCCTATGAGACTGAAAGTGAGGAATGCATAGAGAATTAGGCTTCCTGTCCACACATAAGATGCTGTGTGAGTTGGTGAGTCCGATTGCTGGTCACATGACACAGATGAGAAACATCAGGGAGATATAACTCAAAAATACAGACACTAGTAAGAAAATGACATTCACTACAGATTACATCATGTACATTTCTAGCAGGACATGGAATAAAATTTTTTGCGTGAGTTCTTCTTTAATGCCTTTGTGGGAGACCTCCTGGTCAATCGTTTATACTCCCTGTAGTAGATCACTTTAAATACCTTGGCATAGTCATCATTTCTCTCTTTCCAAAAATATTTCTCCCCTTGAAGCATACTTTATTGATGTTTAAAAGGTGGAAAACGCTTCCTCTATCAGAAGTGGGTAGACTCAACCTCATTAAAATGATATTACTCTCTAAAAGTCTCTATTTGCTAGAGCATGCCTGCACTCCCGTTCCACGTAGCTTCTTTGAAAGATTGCAATCGCTGATGGCTAATTTTGTCTGGTGAACAGCTAGACGTATCCCAAAAGTCGGAGGGGAAGGGGGAGGAGGGGGTGCCATTGCTGGATTTTTATCTTTATTTTTTGGCCAGGCAGTTGAGGTTTCTTTTGACCTGTGTGACTAATACCTCATTACCCAACTCTGAATATTACCTGAGGTAATATCTACCATTATCCAATCTTTGGCCAAATCTAGAGAATATTAATTTATTCCCTAGACAGGCACTCCCAATACACCGGTTGGATCACCAGGTTGGAGAGAAGAAAAGCTCCGCCAATATAATGATCTCCCAGATGTAGTTCCGTTATGGAATAATCCCATTGGTGCAGATCCCTGGAAAGAATATGGAACTAGTACTTTAAGAGACCTTTCTGAGAATGTGGCTTTGCTCTCCTTTATGCAACTGCAGGAGAAATTTGGAGTGATGCGTAACCATTTATATAGGTATTTGCAGGTGCGCCACGCTCTCCACGCTCAGTTTCTAGGAGACAGACGTGACATTTCTGTATATCCTTTAATAAGAATTCTCACAACACAAGGCCCAAAGGTTATTAACATGTATTATATATTCATTTATTAAACTCTCATATGGTATTAACTCCACTCTCGATTGAGACTAAATGGAAGGAATATATTCCACCTTTAACGGCGGAGGAAAGGCAAGATGCTGTGGAATCCACTTTAAATGTCTCACCCTCAGGCAATAATAGATTGATACAATTGTTTATATTGCATCAGTGCTATTTGTCTCCCATAAGATTGTATAGGATGGGTCGATTGCCCCCATACTACGTGTCATAGATGTTCAGAGGTCAATTCTGGCATGAGATCACTAATTTATTATCTGCGGTGGTTTCCAGACCAGTGCCAGACCTGAGATTTGTTTATTGGGCCTCTTTGCAGAGGAGTTATGGCCACATCATATTAGAATCTTTCTACAAGAGGCTTTATTTATGGCTCGGAAAAGAATAGCTTTAAGATGGATGGGAGACCACCCACCTACTCCTGGCCAATGGAAGTCCCTAGTGAACCAAACCATTCCTTTTGAGAATGTGGTATATGAAAACAGGCACTGTCTGCAGACGTTCTGGAAGGTGCGGGGAGCGTGGTGCACATCACCCTTGATGTGACTGTAATTCCTTTATGTACTCTTTTAATCTCTAATGTATGTAACTTATGTACCATTATGATGGATTGTGTCCATTGCTGTACCTTGCTTGTTTACTGTTCAATAAAACGAGTTATTAAAAAAAAAAAAAGAAAAAAGGATTGTTCAGCCGAGCACTGGCAAGTAAAAGAGACTTAAAGGGGTATTCCCAGAGGCGTAGCTACCGGGGGGGGGCATGGGGGCGACGGCTCCGGGCCCAGTGCCTCTGGGGGGCCCAGCAGGGATGGCCTTAGGCCACCTGTCCTGCGCCGCGGCTGCCCTCCAGTCCGGCGCTCCACTGTCTTCCCTGGCCCGCAGCGTCAGGTCATAGTGCGCGCCGGCCAGGGAAGAGAGTGGAAGAGAGTGGAGCGCCGGACCAGAGGGCAGCCGCAGCGCAGGACAGGTATGAAAGGAGCAACACGCCTATATGTGCAGCGTCCACACTCCTAGATATAGATGCCCAACGGCATAGTTAGGTTTAGCGTAGGACCTGCCTGACCTGAGACCACCGTGACGCTGGGTAGGTGGGCACAGATGTGTTTTGATCAAAATATATTGGCTAAGAGTCTCAGATTTTATCATATCAGAATGAGGTCTTAGTTTATACAGTATATATTGTTTGCATCCATTTTTGTGCACTAGAACCCCCTTTTCTGTGATTTACTTTGATATGTATAGCCACTGACATCCGCAGTCATTATCACATCATGCAGGATGTTTTTTATCCTTTTGTCTCTGTGAGTTTTGCTTAGTTTATAATATGTACCTGAGGGAGTGGCACCTTCAGGTCTGAATGCGCTCTTAGCTTATCATGAGTAGCATTCTTGTGCACTTTTGCTCTTCCTATCAAATTGAGCGTCTTGATTGCGTGGTACATATAGGTGTGTTTGCTCCTCCTCTCATCGATTGCTGTATGCACATAGAGGTCACTAGGAGTGACACACCTATATGTGCAGCGTCCACACTCCTAGATATAGATGCCCAACGGCATAGTTAGGTTTAGCGTAGGACCTGCCTGACCTGAGACCACCGTGACGCTGGGTGGGTGGGCACAGATGTGTTTTGATCAAAATATATTGGCTAAGAGTCTCAGATTTTATCATATCAGAATGCGGTCTTAGTTTATACAGAATATATTGTTTGCATCCATTTTTGTGCACTAGAACCCCCTTTTCTGTGATTTACTTTGATATGTATAGCCACTGACATCCGCAGTCATTATCACATCGTGCAGGATGTTTTTTATCCTTTTGTCTCTGAGTTTTGCTTAGTTTATAATATGTACCTGAGGGAGTGGCACCTTCAGGTCTGAATGCGCTCTTAGCTTATCATGAGTAGCATTCTTGTGCACTTTTGCTCTTCCTATCAAATTGAGCGTCTTGATTGCGTGGTACATATAGGTGTGTTTGCTCCTCCTCTCATTGGTTGCTGTATGCACATAGAGGTCACTAGGAGCAACACGCCTATATGTGCAGCGTCCACACTCCTAGATATAGATGCCCAACGGCATAGTTAGGTTTAGCGTAGGACCTGCCTGACCTGAGACCACCGTGACGCTGGGTAGGTGGGCACAGATGTGTTTTGATCAAAATATATTGGCTAAGAGTCTCAGATTTTATCATATCAGAATGAGGTCTTAGTTTATACAGTATATATTGTTTGCATCCATTTTTGTGCACTAGAACCCCTTTTCTGTGATTTACTTTGATATGTATAGCCACTGACATCCGCAGTCATTATCACATCATGCAGGATGTTTTTTATCCTTTTGTCTCTGTGAGTTTTGCTTTATGAAAGGTTTTTATTTTAACCTTATGTGGCTGGGTGGGCTGATCTGAGGTCTGATGGGGGCACAGTAGGCTGATCTGAGGTCTGGTGGGGGCACAGTGGGCTGATCTGAGGTCTGGCGGGCGCACAGTGAGCTGGTATGTTTATCATGACTCCTTTTGTTGCATTAATTTTGCTGGCAAGTTCTAGATACAGTACATTGCTGCGATCAGGGGCGTAGCTATAGGGGGTGCAGAGGTAGCAGTCGCTACCGGGCCCAGGAGCCTGAGGGGGCCCAAAGACCCTTGTGCCGCATAAGAAGACACACAAAGTACTGACGGAAGGGGGGCCCAAGCTGAACTCTTGCACCAGGGCCCATGAGCCTTTAGCTACGCCCCTGGCTGCGATAGTTATGTAGAAATATAGTAAATACATGTCGGCACAATAGCAGGCTAAGGACCAGTTCACATCTCCATTTTTCCATCAGTTATTTGCATCAGTTTTTTTTAACCAAAACCAGGTGTGTAGAGTACACAGAGATAAAGTATAATGGAAAGACTTGCACCTGTTCTGTGTGTTCAACCACAGCTGTTTTTAGTTTAAAATAACTGATGCAAAAAAAAATGTGAATTGGCTCTAATCCTAAAAGGTGAATTCCATAAATGGCTGTTATAAGATGCATTCCAACAGGACCAACAATCGATCAGCTGTCTTGGACATGCCCAGTGGCTAACCTGCTATGATGTATCATCATGCTGCAAAAAAACGCAGCACAAAGTGACCTGCACTGTGAGTTTTCAAGCCACAGTACGTCAATTTGAGCTATGGAAAACCAGCAGCAGACCCGTGTCTTGTGTCTTCACCCCGATATTCTTGGTGTAACAGAATTAATATTTAAACACAAAGGAGTTCAGTGAAACCACACACTCCAGGTATTTCTAATTGATTGCAAGTGTAGCTCAGTCAGTTTACCCTAAGGGTGGGTTCACACGTTGCATTTTGGTGATGCATTTTGAAACGCATCGGGCAAAACGCAACGCTAAACGCATATGCGTTTTCACCAAAACGCATGCGTTTGGTTGATAGAAACGTGTTTAGCGTTGTAATATTAATGATAATGAGTAACAACGCTAAACACATGTTTGTATCAACCAAACGCATGCGTTTTGGTGAAAACGCATATGCTTTCAGTGTGAACCCACCCTTACTGACATACTCCAGTGCTGTGAAAATGGCAATTTTTATGTGGGCTGGCAGAGGGTTTGTGCCAGGGATGGGGAGGAGCATGACGCTGCGTCCACAGTGATCTCCTCTCTACTACAGCGGACTGACGATAGATTAGTAGATCATGCCACACTTCCATCCGCTGGCTGTGACAAGTGGTGTTAAGCGAGCGGACAGAGGAGTGGCATGATCTACTAATCTGTCCGCACCTCCGGTTGCTGTAGTGAAGGTGCAGGATAGCACTGTTGCAACAGGAAAGCGCCAGCATGATGGTGTGAATAAATCTACTGTCACGGCGTCATGCCGCACCTCCATCCAATCGCTTCTCTGCCAGGTCCGACAGTGCTCTCCTGCACCATCACAACAGTGGTGTAAAGCTAGCGGACTGAGCTGCAGCATGATGCTGTGAACTTTAGCTTCTGTCACAGCGTCATACTGCACCTCCGTCCGCTCGCTTTTCTGCCCTAAGCTGTCTGTCACGGCGTGATGACCTGAGGATGCCGTGACGTAACTCCTCCTCCCTGTCCCTCGCGCCATTTTATCCTTTCTGGCTGCTAGTGTCTAGTGTCCCAGAGCTGAAGAAAAAAACTCAGTTTCCCGCCTGTATCTCTGGTTTTATGGTACACAGATCCACATGATATAATTTGAAATCTGAGCTGCTCGTATTTAAAATGGAACCAAAAACATGGTTCTCTGGGCTATAGAGGCCAGGATAAGGGCCTCTGAAGTGACCCTCCATCCTCTTAGCGTGACTCATCTCACATAAAGTGACTCTTCTCAGCTCATTTGCATATGACTTTGGAGACGATTTTTAATAAGTAAACGAGCGAGTTTTAACATAAAAGAGACAATGCTTGAGGGGACTGTTAGTTTAGTGATGTAAAAACTGCGGACAGGTTTCCTTTAACATAGGAGTCCCCTTGTTTTTTACTTCTATTACTCCTATATTTTATTGCATTATGTGGTAGAGTATTTAGACTAGGGTATGTAGAAAGTCTATTGTACTGTACTTAACAACATAGATGATCTAGCAGTTTATACAGTCATCTTTCTAATACAATATTATAACCACAACTAGTAGTATGTGAAGTTCGAAACGTGCGTTTGGGAAGCCACTAAGTGGGGGGCCCACTCAAGTATGTTTCGCCCCCCCTGTGCTGAACCTCTAGCTACGCCTCTGGGTATTCCGGTTACATTGTTATCCACGATCCTGTGATAGGGGATGACTATTAAATTGGTGGATGTCCTTCCGCTGGTACCCCCACTGATCATGAGAACGGGGACCCCATAACCCCTGTAGCCCCCTGAGATGAACAGAGCGGCTGGTTGGGCATGAGTGCGGCTGCTCCATTAATTTCTATGAGAGTTCCAGAGATAGCTGAGTATAGCGCTCCGCTATCTCAATAGAAATGAATGGAGCGGCCGCACACATGCCCCCTATGTTCATTTCAGGGGGCTGCAGGGGGTACGGGGCCTCCGTTCTCGTGAACGGTGTGGGTCCCAGCGGTAAGACACCCACCAATCTAATAGTTAGCCCCTATCATAGGATAAGGGATAACAATGTAACTGGAATACACATTAGATTAATATTGGCTGCAGCTGCTGGTTTTGGAGTGCACAACAATCCAATGTGTATGGGGGCCTCCAGATAGCAGATATCAGGGAAAGAAGGTTTGGGCTTCTCAGGGGAGGTTAGCAATTGACATCACAAACATGGAAGAGTTATGAGAGATAGCTGTTGGTCAAACAAGCATTTTGGTCGACAGCCATCTAATGTGTATGGCCAGCCTTAGTAAGGGGGGAGCCATGAGAGTCAGTGCAAAGTGATCCTTAAAGTGGTTGTCCCATGAAACATGTTCTACAGTTTTCAAACCGGCACCTGGATCTGAATACTTTTGTAATTGCATGTAATTAAAAATTTAGTATAACCACTGAGTTATTCAATAAAATATATCTGTATAGTTATATATCTGTATCTGTATTTTTGTTCTTATTTCTTTGTCCTGCTCACTGAGATGGCCGCACATGCTCAGTTTCATCCTTCATCTACCTCCTGAGCTGTGATAGAGAGCTTCAGCAGAAAAGACACGACCCTTGAGCTGCCAGCTTAATATAAATCTAGCAGAGCAAAGAAGGAGATCTCTGGATCCTTGTGAGGTACAGAGCTGATTCTAGCTTTGTTAGAAAGAGATTGTCATATACTACATGATGTCTGATTTTCATTTCTTACATTAATAATGGGATAACCCCTTTAAGAATCAGGCATCGTTATCAGCACATGCGCAGTAGAATGGTTCTCAGCCTGGCTCTAGTCTCTACTGTTCATGGGTTGCATTTGCTTACGTGTCCATCATACTTCTAAGCAGTGGCGTACCGCCAATGTAGGCAGACCACGCCACTGCTATGGGGCCCGCGGCACAGGGGGGCCCGGAGCGCGCGGAAGGCCCTGCCCCCTGCACACAAGCCGGCTGGCCTTGCTTAGTAAGTTTTAGCTGACCGGGTGACCGGTAAAAAGGGAAAATGTGGTGCCACTCACCCATATCACAGTGTGACCCGCACTCCCCCCCTGGGCGCGCACCCAGCTGAAAGATATATGCGCCTCCCCCCCCCTCGATGCGTGGCCGTCTGCCACCGGCCGCCTGCCTGCCTCCACCTCCGTGACCTGCCAGTGCCACCTCCGTCGTGACTTGCCTCCTGTCTTGAGTCCTGCAGCGGCTGCGTGACCATCACCCGCTGCCTGGCCGCCAGCCAGGCCTAGTTGCTCCAGACTCCGGTCACCACAAGTTCCTTCCACCAGCGCCGGCAGCTGCACACTGTAAGTGAGGACCTCCAGTCTCCAACCAGGGCAGAAAATGGTTGGAAAACAAACTGAGTGACTGGGCATTCTTGGGGAGGGCTGAGGGCAGCAGGAGTTTCTGTAGGGTTGAGGGTGGGGGGCACTGTAGTCTCATAGAAAACTCCTGTGATGATGTACAGAGAGGAGGGAGCCATGCTGGAGTTTGGTGAGGCTTAGCTGTGTGTGTGTATTTCCATGTGTGTGTCCCTGTCCCTCTGTGTCCCTGTGTTTGTCCCTGTGTGTGTGTGCCTGTCCCTCTCACTGTGTGCCCCTGTCCCTGTGTGTCTGTCTGTCCCTCTGTGTCCCTGTGTGTGTCCCTGTCCGTCTCTGTCTGTCCCTCTGTGTCCCTGTGTCTGTCCCTGTCCCTGTGTGTGTGCTTGTCCCTCTCACTGTGTGCCCCTGTCCCTGTGTGTGTGTGTCTGTCCGTGTGTGTGTCTGTCTGTCCCTCTGTGTCCCTGTGTTTGTCCCTGTCCCTGTGTGTGTGTGCCCCTGTCCCTGTGTGTGTCCCTATGTGTCTGTCTGTCCCTGTGTGTCTCTGTGCCTGTGTGTCTCTGTCTGTCCCTCTGTGTCCCTGTGTTTGTCCCCTTCCCTGTGTGTGTGTGTGTGCCTGTCCCTCTCACTGTGTGCCCCTGTCCCTGTGTGTGTGTGTGTGTCTGTCCGTGTGTGTCTGTCTGTCCCTCTGTGTCCCTGTGTGTGTCCCTGTGTGTCTGTCCTCTGTCCCTGTGTGTCCCTGTGGGTCTGTCCCTCTGTGTCCCTGTGTTTGTCCCTGTGTGTGTGCCCCTGTGTGTGTGCCCCTGTCCCTGTGTGTGTTCCTGTGGGTCTGTCTGTCCCTCTGTGTCCCTGTGTTTGTCCCTGTCCCTGTGTGTGTGTGCCCCTGTCCCTGTGTGTGTTCCTGTGGGTCTGTCTGTCCCTCTGTGTCCCTGTTGTCCCTGTGTGTGTGCCCCTGTCCCTGTGTGTGTTCCTGTGGGTCTGTCTGTCCCTCTGTGTCCCTGTGTGTTTGCCCCTGTACCTGTGTGTGTGTGTGTGTGTCTGTCCGTGTGTGTATCATCATCACCATGCCCACAGTGTTCCTATGTCTTGACGCAGCTGCATCAGGACGTTCTGTGGGGGCAAGAAGAAGAAGACGGAAGAGGAGACAGCGCCGCCAGCAGGCACAGGGAGGCACACTAAGGACGCAGGTAAGACTACCACATGATCTACAGTAGTGTTATCTGTGGCTTTACATAGAACTGCAGGTAACACTACCACATTATCAACACTAGTGTTATCTATGGTTTTACATAGGACTGCAGGTAACACTATCACATGATCTACACTAGTGTTATCTGTGGTTTTACATAGGACTGCAGTCAACACTCCAAATTGGAAAAAAATGCAGTTCCTCCACCGTATTACGGGTTTTGTTCCTACAACGTTCCCTTTACAGCAAATGGGGGTGTGGCGGGGAGGAGCCAGGGCAGGAGGTGGGTACTGGGCGGAGTTAGGGGGCCCAATTCAGAGTCTTGCTATGGGGCCCAATGATTTCTATGTACGCCCCTGCTTCTAAGGGAATGGCTGGACGCCGAAGTAGGGGATCTTTTGTTCACTGAGGGCAGCAGTAATGCCCTCGGTGCAGGGAACAACTCATTTGCACATCAAAAAACCTCAAAATTTGCAAAAAGGAGAAATTAACTTTTTAAATACTTCTTTGCACACTATAAGGTGTACTTCTGCTGGCAGACTGCCAGGATTTAGCTACTTTCTGGCTATTGTTAACCAAGGTATAGGTAAGATGACTATATGGCATTTACTAATATAGTCTTTGTTGATCTGTATCATTTTCTATATTTCATAAGCCATGTCCCCTTGTTTACCAAATCTTTTGTGCTGTACACACAGAGGTCCTGTCCATAAGATGTCTGCTGATAGAGGGTTATGTGATCAGACATATCACTCAGCTTCCTCCACTCAAAAAGACTGCACCTCCACTAAACTCCCAAAGATATAAGTACAGATGGCAGCTACAGTGTATCTGAATGGAGGAGGCTGAGTGATGCATCTGGTCACATGACCCTCCATCAGTGGCCATTTTATGGACAGGACCTCTATGCGTACAGCACAGGATATTTGCTCAACAAGAGGACATAGTAACATAGGGGGTCATTTACTATTAAGCGTATTTCAGGCACAGATTTAAATTCAGGCTATTTAACTCAGGTGTATTTCAGGCACAGATGGCGGCGCAACTGTTAGTTGCGTCACTATCTGCGACTTCGCCCAGCTCACGCCAGGTCTAAAATTGTAGACGGGGACAGTCCAGCAGGCCCCTCTCATTCACCAATTTCTCAAAAGCTGTCTTACATTTAGAACTGGCGCTGGATGAGCCAAAGTTATGGAGAAGCCTGCGCCTCTTCATTACTTCAGCAGACCCACCTCCAGCGCAGGGACTTAATAAATTTGCCCCAGTTCAGCCTGTAATCCTGCAAGTTGATCCAGATGGCTTATAAATTCTAGAACAGGGGTACTCAAGTACATTTTGTAAAGGTCCACATACCTGAGTCTTCTGCAGGATGAAGGTCCGAGCTGCAAAACAAAAAAATATATAAGGAGGGACAACACCATTGGCGTGTAGCCCAACATTATTTATTTATTTTTTTACAATAAGCCACACCTCGAAGCCCACCTAATCTCATTTCTGCCGACCAAACAGTAAGAATGTCCTTTCAGTGCCCCCTAACAATAATGATGCCCCTTTAATGGCCCTCAGACAGTATAATATCCCTTTAGTGCTCCACAGAGTATGATACCCCTAAATGCCTCCTTATTTCCTCACCAGAGAGTATGATTCCCCTAAGTGCCCCCTCACAGTAGGATGATCCCTTAGGTGCCCCTCACACAGAATGACCCCCTCTTAAAAGCCCCCAGAACAAAGTGTTGTTCTCTATGTGCACCCCTCACACAGTATGATGTACCCTTAAATGTTCCTCTCACAAAGTGATGCCCCTTAAATGTCCTCCACACAGCATGATGTACCCTTAAGTAGACTCCACACAGTGCTGCCCCCTTAAGTTCTCCACACACAGTATGATGTCCCCCATATAGATTATGGCCCCTTAGATGGCCCCAACATTGATGCCCCCCTAATAGTTATGCACCCTTTAGTGGTCCAACTCACAGAGCTATGCCCAGCTGCCCACCCAGTTATGCCGTCCAGATGATCCCCTAGACACACAGTTATGCCCCTTTTAGTGGACCCCACAAAGGTATGCACCTTTAGACACCTTCCCACAAAGTTAGGCACCCACAGTGCTTCCCCCTCAAGTGCCTCCACACATAGTAATGCCCACTTAGATGGCCCCCACACAAAGTTGTGCCCCTTTTAGTGCCCCCTCACAGTTATGTACCTTAGGTGGCCCCCCCACCCAGTAAGGCCTGGTTAGATGTCCCCCCACATAGTTATTCCCCTTAAGTGCCCCCCCACACACACGCACACACATTTATGCTCACTTTACTGCCCCTTTCCCCAAAGGGTTAGGTAGCGCCCCCATCACAGAGTAGTGCCTGCGATGTAAAAACTTACCTATCCCATGCTCCTCCGACGAACAGAGCTACTCCGCTCTGTTGTCTACTGTGTGTGGCTGAGCGCAGCAGGTATGATGATGTCAGTACATCGCACCTGCATGCGCTGGACTGCTGGCAGCACAGAATGGAGAATCAGGGAGCTGACGGCTCCCTGCTTCACCATTTCTATTCAACTGGATCTGCATCCTTAGGACACAGATAGAGTTGAACGTTACGTGGGACACACAGGGATCCGGACAGCTGGCAACCGAGGTCCGTCAGTTGAGTACCCCTGTTCTAGAAAAGAGTGCAGAACATCAACAAAGGCTGTATTAGTATGGGCCATATAGTCATCTTACATACACATCGGTCAACAGTAGCTAGGAAGTGGCCATCCCCTTTAACAATTTCTGAGTCATCATCTGTGGAAGTCTATGTGCTGTGCCCCTATGACAAGTGGCGGCAGCACCCCTTCTGGTTCTCCAGAGACAGATGAAAACAGGCCCATAGGATGTATCACGATATGTCACCGTTTTTCATTTCTCCTGAGAGGCTCACTAGCAAGCTCAGCAGCTGTTTTGTTCTAGTGAACAGAGGGGATGACACAACTGGACCTCCACGAATGAGAAATTCTGATTTGTGTCGATCACATACCAGAAGGATACTTTAAAGAACCTCTAAACGCAGCTTATAAAATGTACTGTTACCATATTGAAGAGCTGGGATCCCTGCAGAAGCACTACCTTGTCCCAATTACAGTGCTTCTGTTCCTTGATTTGTGCTTGCACGTGAAGCATGGATTGTGTCACACCACTAGAGGAACATGTGAACATTAGGACAAGCTACAAAAGACTTCCTTCTGCAATACGCAATTCTGTAAAAAAAAAAAAACCAAAAAAAAACTAGGGAGGTAAATAGATCAAATCTGCTTGTGTACACACCACTCTATTACATCCTATATCTGCCAGGCAATCTCCTTCATCTACATGCTGACACAACCACCTGAACTTCGCATTCATCACCTGGAATAGAAGCTGGATGAAAACCATGGACTTACAAGGTAGTACTGCAGATAAAGAGTACAGCAAGGATTTTACATTCAGTGCCCCTGTCTTTTATTCTTCCTCACTGAAATCAATGGAAGGAAAACGTCACAAAAACAAAATGCTTATGGCATGCTACAGCGTGCACGAAACAAAGGCTAATCAAATATGTATCTTTCATCAACAGAAGTGCAGTTAAAGGGAGTCTGTCACCTGTTTTTTTTACCAATATAACTAACAGCAGTGCCCCACAGAAGATTGCAGACACATCCCAGACATACCTGTGTGCACTTTGTGTCTGTATTCCATGTCCAGGAAAAGCAATTTTATTCTGCAGGAAAACAGCTCCCAAGTGCCCAGATCTGCTGCTCCAAGTGCCCAAAGCAAACCAGACTGAAGAGGGGAGGGCTGCTTTAGCTGCTCATATCTTGGGATTAGTAGCAACTATAAATATAAACCTGACCTTGTTTGAAAGCTGTCATTCCAACCTTTCAAATGGTACCAGCATTATCACAGCATTATATCCACTATATCAGAAGATATAGCTATTAGAAATCGAGTCAGGAGTGAAAGCTGTTTTTACTTTCACTTTCAGCTGGGCACTTGGGAGCTGTTTTCCAGCAGAATAAAAGTGCTTTTCCTGGACATGGAATACAGAGACAAAGTGCACACAGGTATGTCTGGAATGTGCTTTCAATCTTCTGTGGGGCAGTGCTCTTAGTTATATTGGTGAAAATTAGGTGACAGACTCCCTTTAAAGGAATTTTCCAAAATTCCACATACATGACATAGGGGGAGATTGATCAAACTGGTGTAAAGTAGCAACCAATCAGATTTCACCTTTCATTCTCCAAAGGAGCTATGAAAAATAAAAGGTGGAATCTGATCGGAAATGACTCCGTGTACATATGACCATTCCACAAAAAAATAAAACGTCCTATTACTGTACGCATTACAGACAAGGATAGGTCTGTTCTGTTATGGGCCGACTGTTCCATACCGCAAAATACAGAATGCACATGGCCGGTATTCGTGTTTTTAGGATCCTCAATTTGTGGACTGCAAAACACCAATGGTCAATCAAGTGCAGCATAACTCCCAATCTAGTACTATTCTGAAACTGTATTGCAATAAACTAAACAAGTCTGTGTTGTAGTTCCCAACACTATACCTGATCAGGAGTAGTACCCTTATGTAAAAAACTGACCCACCCCCTTTATTCCAGACAGCAACACCCTCACTGATCAGACATTGATGGCATAAATGTTTAGAATGGGAAAACCCCATTAAGAACCACAATGTCATCACCCAGAAGGACAATTACCTAAAGGTGTCCACCCCTTCCTGGACAATCCCAACAACAAGATATTTATGCCACTTCTTTACTGCATACCTCTCAACCGTCCTGGATTGCAGTGGATGTCCCAGTATGGGGGAGGTATGTCCCGCTTTCTGGCAGCTGTCCCAGCGTACATAAGAAGCAGAGATAGTTGCCTGTATTATGATGAAGCAGAGAGACGGCATTGTCTCCGTGCTCCATCTTTCCTCCCCCTGCCAGCTCTCTGCACCTCTTGTCTGTGCGGGGGGCCGACAGTCAGCCTAGGCTCCGCCTCCTTCACAGACCAGAGCAGCCGATGTCCTGCTGCTCCTGCTAGGAAGAAGGTAAGTATGTGGTGTTTATTTTTTTTACTTTCTGTAAGGGGCACAGTGTGGGCATATTACAGGGGGGCCACAATGTGGGCATATTACAGGGGGGCCACAATGTGGGCATATTGTTGGGGGCACAATTTGGGCATATTACTGGGGGGCACAGCTGAGCATATTACTGGGGGGCACAATGTGGGCATATTACTGGGGGGCACAGCTTGGCATATTACTGGGGGCACAGCTGGCCATAATTCTGTGAGGGGGCACAATGTAGGCATAAATACTGTGCGGTGGCATGAAGTGGGAGTAACTACTATGTGGGGACATTAAGAGGACTGGTTGGGATTAGGTGTATAGTTACGTTTTGGGCGGAGTTAGAGGCATGGTCTAGTGCGGAAAAAAATTTTTTAATTTACAAAGTTGGGAGGTATGTTACTGGAGTAAGACTGCAACAATTTTTGTGACTTATAAAACTGTCTTAAAGGGGATTTCCAGGACTCCTACACTGATGACCTGTCCTCAGGATGTCATCAGTATCTGATTGGTGGGGGTCTGACATCAAGCCCCATATGCTGCGGCCTCCTCACAGCTAACTAATAGCCCCATACATTGTATAGGACTGAGCTGTAACTGGGGCCGATGAATGTGATGTCACTAGCCTAGGAAGAGACTGCAGTACTTAGTGGCCTCGTCAAACAGGTGTTCAGTGGAGGTGTTGGGAGTCAAACTCCCACCAATCTGATACTGATGACCAAGCCTGAGGACAGGACGTCAATATATGAATCCTGGATCACCACTTTAAACCAGTTCAACAGGCTAACCATGTTCACAAAAGTGATGTAAAAATGCTAAATGTTTTAAAAGATTTGCGCAAATAAGCCCATTTTGGGTTTTTTTGCAACTTTTTGAACACAGGCATCTGAAATGCAGAGTCTGATAAATCCCCCTTTAACATGTGCACT
The DNA here is from genome assembly GCA_900303285.1 of Rhinella marina. Taxonomy (NCBI): domain Eukaryota; kingdom Metazoa; phylum Chordata; class Amphibia; order Anura; family Bufonidae; genus Rhinella; species Rhinella marina. The sequence goes on along the minus strand of ONZH01011768.1, from coordinate 70,727 downwards.
AGAAGAGATTATGCCATTATGATCAGGTAATGAACAGATCGGGTATCTATTGCAGTGCTCATCTCCCGACTGAAGAATAGATCAGGCATGTAAAAATCCAGCTGCAGACGATGGGGAATAGTGGTGCAGTCTCCATACAGAAAGTTGTCATATCCCTTTAATATCAGTGGCCTCTACTGACAGTTACTGGAGATTTATGTCCAGTGTAAGGCAGGGCTGTACTACACTGGCAGATGCTTTACGATTGTCAAGGAAGAAGCGTTCCTTCCCGGCAATTGCCTGCTCGTCAGCAGAGGAGACTGCTGCTATTACATACAGCGATCTCCTCCACAGTATGGGGAGGAGCGATCACTAATGCCATTGCTCGTTCCCCATACAGAATCATTATTTGCCGGCAGCAGAACGTGATTAGACAGCAGGATCTGCTCCTGGCAAACAGTGATTTTAAGCCAGCATAAAAGATGCCATTTGCCGATGAACGAGCGTTTAATCGTTCATCGGGTATTTGGGCCTACAAACGCTTAATGATGATCTGGCCGACCCTCAGCCAGTGTAATACAGGCTTTAGGCTCTGTTCACATTACGCTATGAGAATGTAGCCTTAGGTCCCTATTGACCTGATGGAGGCCTGAAAAGTGGCCTCAGTGAGAGAGGTATGTGACAACTTTCCTTTACAGCTGGATACTACAAAAAAGAAATGTACTCCTCACTCTTGGTTCATCTATATTCTCTACTCTCCCCCCATTTCTTTCTCTTCTATTCCTCTCACCCCCTTCCTTTCTCATACTTATGTGTATTTTTTATTATTATTCCCTTCCTTTCTCAGTTGGTAATTACCTGGAAGAGATCTTACATCATACGTTCATAAGTTTGCCTTTATCATTGTTTCAACAGTGTCTAGTCTTGACTCACATCAAAATATTTGACACATCTGATTTTAGTACTGTGATGTCTATTGTAGCGATCTGTCAGCTAACTTTGTAGGTCTATCTGACGACCGTGTGACTTTCTACTGTACTATTCACTTTTAGTTTTTGTTTTGTTTTTGAAAACTGATAAAACCTAATAAACTCTTTAAATGAGAAAAAAGAAACGGATACCACACAATATTGAATTTTATTAACATTTTGGCTGATGGTCGGGGAATACTCTTGATGTTTCCAAAACTGTGATGTGAATGAAGCCTTAAAGGGAACCTGTCATCCCCGAAACACCCCCTGAACTAGAGTAAGCGTTGTATAGTGTAAATGATGCTGAATCCGAATATGTAACTTTATCTTCATACTCACTTCCATTCTGACGCTATGCTCCCACAAACCTGCAGTAAAATGCACTCAGTGGACTCTTCTTTGAGTCCTCTCCATTATGTGAGTGAGCACTGGAGTCCAGTGAGTGCATTTTACTGCAGGTTTGTGGGAGCACAGCGACGGAATGGAAGTGAGTCTGAAGATAAAAATTACATATTCGGATTCATCATCACTTACACTATACATCTCTTACTCTAGTTCAGGGGGTGTTTTGGAGATGACAGGTTCCCTTTAAAGGAATTTTCCGAGATTTTTGTTTATGGATAGGTCATCAGTATCTGATCGGTGGGGATCCCCCGCCGACCGGCTGCTTGAGAAGGCACCAACACTCCTGTGAGCACGGCTGCCTTCGTTCTCCTTTTCCTAGGCCAGTGACAATGCATTCATTGATTACATGGCCTAGGAGCATCTCAACCCCATAGAAGTGAATGGGGCTGTGTGCGATACCAAGCACAGCCACTATACAATGTATGGTGCTGTGCTTGGTGAGCTGTGAGAAGGCAGCGGCACACAAAGGAGCGCCGGTGCCTTCTCAAACTGCTTATCGGCAGTGGTCCCGGGTGTCGGACACCCACCGCTCAGATACCGATGACCTATCCTTTTAAGGCTCTTTCACAAGAGTGTAGTGAACACATATACCTCCAGACTGAGTCCTGACCCATTCATTACAATGGGTCTGTATACATGAGTGTTGTTTCTCACACATCATTTCTGCGTTCAGGAAAAATTACATGTTCTATATTTTGTGTTTTTCACTTAAACAAATCCTTATTGCAGGGGTTATTCAAGGGCCCTCCTCCAACTTGATCCAGACCTGATGGGGCCTTCACATTCCTAAAATAGGGTGAGATTCAGCAGAGGAAAATCTGCCAATATTCTGCAGCAGCAAAATCATTACCAAACTGTGGATTTCATTGTGGAGATTACAGCCACAATGCTGTGGTTCTGCCTTCAGCTTGAAAATGGTGAACCCAGCGGTAGAGATATGTACAAATCTAATCCACCTTGCTGTGGCGGGAAATGCTCCAGATGTTGCACATTATTATTGCCACGGGTGGTATAAATGTTGTGCTGATAAGGGCGCATTCACACAACTGTAGTGTACTGGCCTGTGTGCTTTCCAAGGACCGCACATGGCCACCATCATAGAAAATGCCTATTCTTGTCCGTAATTGCCAACATGCATTGAAATGAATGGGTCCACATCCGTTCCGCAAATTTTCAGAACAGATACAGACCCATTCATACGATCGTGTGAATGAGCCCTTATCCACAGTATAAAAGTGGATCATACCACAATGTGGTGCAGATTTTCTGGGGCCAATTTTTGCTGTAGATTTCACCTTTCACAATGCACAGGATGAAATCTGCAGCAAAATCCAAGGCAGAAGTTCTTTTCATGGAAAGCTGATGATCTTCAGAATTTTCTGCGTTCACTTCTTGCATTTTCCCCTTGCAGATGTCATCAGGTTTCATGCATTTTTCACACATGAAGAAAAACTGAAAATTAACACTCAGCATAGAGAAATGGACAGTCCTTTGGTGCATTTCAGTTTTTTTTCACTGACCCACTGTCTTGAATGGACCAGTCCTGTGTGATAAATGGATGTAGATAGAACATGCTGCCATTTTCCAATCAGTGAAGACCAGTGCTCATGTACATTGAAATGTATGGGTCAGTGTTCAGTCTATGCGTGTGGGGGCAGAAACATGGCTCATATGAACTAAGCCTTCTAAAATCCGCTTTTTTTGCCCTTCCTTTCAGGTTTCTATGGAGCATTTCTCCTCAGCCTAGTCTTAATATTCTGCACATGAAGCTCTCCGGAGGTGTGCGATAATGTGCCTCAGTCAGCAGTGTAGGGCCATGTGTGTGGAGAAGCCTGCTGCAGGCACACAGCAGCATTGTGTACATACAGGGAAGCACATGTGTCGGCAGAGACATGTGATCGACCTCAAGTCCACTAATGTGGCTCCCTGCACTCTCCTGGCTGAAGCAGCCTCCTCCCTCCTTTGTCTAGAGCCCCACATTACCGCCCTCCACACTCCTCTCTCCCTCACGCTCCGGGTTTTGGGAGCTGCCACGCTCTGCCGCGGTGCATTATGGGGCAGCCCGGCCAGTCAGTGTGATTAAGAATGAAGATCCGGGGAAGAGCGCCCCTCCCCCCGGCCCGGCGCTCCAAGCTCTTTGTGCCTGAGTCTGGGGGTCACAGGAGTAGCTGTGCCATTGGCTGCGGTCACCACGAAGACGCAGCGGCCCGTGTGCTATGAGGACTGCCATGTACTAATAAATAGCCCTCCTGTGAAAGTCACTCTAACAGTACAAAGCGACATATGGGGGTTTTATGCGTACGGCGCAGACCACGGGTCTTAGCGCGCGCGACTGGTGCCATGTGACCACGCACATATATGTGCATAATGCTCAGGGCGCCTCACGGTACTTCGTTAGAACACAATGAAGATCAGTGCTGAGCACACACACCTTGTGACGTAACGACGTTTCTGCGCCGTCACGTGATCCACCTCCCTTCGGGTTCCCGCGCTCCGCCCCGGGTCTTACTGCCCGGATCGACTTGGTTGTCAGTTAATAGGAGACGATCGGATGACTCCGGATCTCATCTCCAGGTCCAGGTCTTACTGTCCGACTCTATCTCTCCTTGTTTATAAGCCTATAGGAAAATAAGGGTTCATTCTCCGTGATCCAGCGCCAGCCCTTTCTCCTTTTTCATTGTGTCCCTGCACCTGTACTGATTCCAGATTCCGGGCTTTGCAGAGTCAATGAAAGCGCTGTGCTGCCATCTTGAATCCAGCTCCGTGTTTTCCCCAACTGTCTATTCTGTACCCTAGCTCCCATTTCCCCCCTTTTTTTTAGCCTTCCCGATTTGAGACAGTGACCCATCTCCGGGTCTTACGGGCGCCACGGCTATGTGACTGCTTCACGGCAATGCTCCCCTTGTAGCCAGAGCATGAAGCGATCATCCAGCTCCTGTGTGAAATCCACTTCTGCTATGCTTGTGTGACAGTCCTCCAGATCCGGCTTGTAACTCCAGTTGCCAGGCTTTATTTCCTCTGGTGCCCGCTCAGAGGTCCGTCGCCAGTTGTGCGCGCTCCAGTTCCGGGACTTGCAGCCTTCCTCCCCAAGCTCCGAAGAGTATTCCAGGCAGTAGAGGACTGCCCTTCCCGTCCGGTGATCCAGGCCAAGGTTTCCTCTGTGTGATCCTTGTGCAGGAAGCTGCCAGCCCGGCTCCCTCCTCGTGCTCCACCAGCCGGGTCTTGCGGCCTCAGCCTCCCCCAGTCCAGGACTCCCAGCTCCGCGCTTTGCGGCCTGTCTCTCCTCCTCCTCTCTCGGTAAAATGGCCTCTCCTCCTCCTCTCCACCGCCTCGTGTCCGACTAAACGGCTCCCCTCCTGCCCGAAACTAGCCCGACACCTGGGGGGGAGGCCACCTCCATCCCCTCCCTCCTCATAGTGCTCCATGGCCGCTCAGGTGGCACCGGCCTCCGGCCCCAGCCTTGGAGGAACCCCGCCCGCCGCCGGTCCCGAATTAAAGAAGAGCCCCGGGGACCCCCCTCCTTCTGCCGAATCTCAGGCTGAGGCCCCGGCTCAGGCCTCCACGGACTCTGATACGCCTGAAGCAGCCAACGGGACCCGAGCGGCATCGACTTCTTCGCTTCAGGAACCAGGAGATGCGCCTGCGGCCTCCTCCGCCTCATCGCACCCGCCCGGGGGATTCGGTTTCTCCTCCTACAACCGGGGAGTCTTCCAGTCGGGCCCCGGCCTGGACTATCCGCCTCCTAACGAGGCCTACAATTCTTATCCGGCCTACCCGAATCGGGCCTACCAGCCGGGTTACCCCCCGCCTCGCCCGACTGCTTCCACGGGCAAACCCCCGGCTCCGGCCTATCCTCCTCCGCCGCCACGATTCGGGCCCGCGCAGCCAGCGGCTGCTACACCGACCCTGAACCAGCTCCTGACGGCGCCAAGTCCAGGGCGGGGGTACCCGGCCTACCCCGGAGGAGACTACTCGGAGCAGCACAAAGGACCTGAAGGCTATGGAGCCGGCTGGGCCGCAGGTCAAAGAGGGGTGCACCCGCCCGGGAGCCCCGGCAGCAGCGGGCAGAGTATGCCCAGGACGTCGCAGGTAATGCATTACGAAGGACTTAAGTGACTTTAGATTGGAGGGAAATGTGTGTGAGGCGAGAGCCATGTGAGTGGTGGGGATAACAATGTGACGGGGGTATATGGAGACTTTCCTCACAACAAGGGGATCCCCAGCAGTACAGCCACCTGGAGGGATTGGGGGTAGTCACTCCGGGGAAGCAGCAGCCAGTATTGTCATAGGGTCGTCTGCCTGCAGACAATGAGACCTGGCATGCTGCTGACACAGGGGCATCCCAGGGTATGGGCCCCCAGCCTGGGCATTGTTATCTGGGATGAAGCATTGTGGTGTATTCACAAGTCAATGTCACCCACATGAAGGTTATTAGTCTGCGGCCAAAGGCTGGGTGCTAAGGAAATCTCTCTACTATTGGGGCGCCAGGTGCCCATATTGCTGGCCTCTTATACCCTTATTATATATTGCCTACATGTATTCTTATCCCTTCTAAGTCCTCTTCTAAAACCCAAAGTGTAATTCTGCCACCCCCCCCCCATGAGGTTCAGCCTGAGTGTTAGCCTGCACCACAAATTCAAGAAGCTAGGGAGCCATTGTGCCCAGAGATATGTCACTGGCCCCACTTTTTTTTTTTTTTTTTTGTGGGGGGGGGGGGGGGGTGTTGTCTGACGTTTCCATTGTCAAGCTCTTAAAGTGCGGCCGGGTTATGGCGTGACCCAAGTGGCTAACCAGTCCCCTACTTAAAGGAGCAGAGTACAATATACATATGACCACTTAGATGTTGTGTTGTCTGCCATTACTAGTCCTACAATCTGGGGTGGTATACCATGGATTGCCGGTCTACTCTGAGACTGAGTTTGGAGTGACCTTTTTTTTTTTTTTTTAGGATTGATGAATGGTTTAAAAAATGCATTCATGAGGAAATTATTGATCATGTCTGAAGTTTAGTGCCAGCGTTGTGGGTAACTTTGGAGACACATCTGCTCTTGTATGTTGTCGTCTTATCCTATAATGGATACTTTTCTGTGTGTGTCAGTTTTGGTTTACTTCTAAAACCATTTTGCCACTCCACCCTTTTGATTTAGCAGCTCCTTAATAAAGGTGAACACATTCGTGTTGGCTGACCAGTAATGGTCAGAAGGTGATGGAGGATGAGATCTAGGGTTCAGCCTCCATCGTCTTGAATGGGTCTAGTTCTGTAATATGGTAGTGGCCAGCCGATCATCAGGTACACTTTAGCGCCTCTTTACTCCCTCATTCTTCAATGGCTCGTCTGTCAGAATATGGTCCATGTTGTGGTCATGATCAGATGGCCTTACCAGCTGCTGCCCAAAACCCATAACTGAGGGTAGTGATATTACCCCGAGCTGGAGGAGAATGTGATCCAAGCAGTGACTAGAGGTAATATACACCGCCTTCTGAGGCCTGTCATTTATATGTAGGTGTTAGATTGTACTGTTCCTATGCAACATCCTAATCAAGAATTGTAGAGCCATAGGTGCTCCATGTGCTGTTGTATGGCGCCATATATTCACCCACAAGCGATGAAAGTGCAATTTGGAAATTACACTGCACTGTAATACGTCCATTTGCATGAACAGAAACTCTAACTCGTAAACAACATGGCTTTAATGACCTTTATGACGGATGACAATTGTGCTTCAAGGCTACGGAAATGGGTATATATTGGAAACGTGACTGTGTAAATAATGTAGTTATTACATGAGGTTTTACAGGCTGTAGTTTTCACATTCATTGTGCCTATCGGTGCAACATGAGGCAGCCTCCTTGCCGTAAGCACAATACTTTACTTGTGTATGGTTTATCAGCATAGTTACTGCTGCTGGCTGTTTTTATGTTAAACTTTAGTGCAGTGTGCCCCATATCCCCCAATACCTCACCTAGTGTAACTTGCCTCCAACTCTGCCTCTAGTATCAGACTTGCAATCCATGATCCTTTCTTCTAAACGTCACAATGTGACGTAAGACTTGATAGGCATGATGTTGTCTTACTGGTATAATTGCATTCAGAGATGTGCCCAAATGTCAGTTTTGGACAAAATCTCCATTTTAGAAGGGTCTTTTCACATCAAATTGATTGTAAAGTGCTCTTCTACCAAAGTCCCAGCGATTGGCTGTAATCTGTGGGCAAACCTGGCGTTGCGTTCCATTTTCTTGCAGTGCCACCCCAGGGGGAATTAAGTATTACACAATGCCCATGCCAGTCAGTGGACTGTAATACAGAATAGGTCCCCATGAACGTGGGATGCCCTTTGTATCTGTTCTCCACTGTGTCCACAAGATGAATGGGAGGACACACTCTCAACTACCTCATAAATGGGTTTTCTGAGCTGGTTACCCCCCTTAAAGTAACCAAATCCCTAGTACTATGGTGAGCTCCCCTTTAAAGCTGCGCTCTTAGGACTTTATGAAGTAAATGGTTTCCAGTCAGAATCCGGCGCTTAGACCCCAATCAGTGGCGACTTTCTGCTTTAGAAGACTGCTGGTTCTGTAGCTCTTCCAGTAAGGAGATCTGAAAAAAATCAATGGACATCCGTTGAGTTCAATGAGTGTAGCAGCGAAAATGAGCTTTTTACATTGTTGTTCTCCTGGAGATAACCACTTATCATGGTAGGGCACAGTTGGGGGACAAGGGCAATCATAATTAGATTTCATGGAACCATGGTGCTGAAAACACGGCTTCAGATTTGTCAAAAGCCGTGTGAATGATGTGCAGAAATGTCAGTTGATGGTAGTTTTTTGGAATAGTTGGATGGATTCTGTCTGCTGGAAGACATTTTATTTAATGCCTTTTTTTGTCTTACTGTCTTATTTTCCTTATTGTAATGTATGAGGTGACTCCACACCAGTGGCTGACTCCAGTAGAGCTTTATCTTGAACATGATTTTATGGCCACCTTCATTAATTTGCGGTCATCAGAGTTGGGGCACCCCCATACATATTGGGTAGACTACTCCTGCCAGCTTCCATGTAATTTGTATGGCTACTGTTAGACTTGCATTAAATGATGAATTTTCATAGTGGCCAGGGGATAACTGTTATGTTGGTGCCAGCAGTTTTCCCCTGTATGAGTGGAGCGATGGTCGTGCTTGCACTGCTGGAGATGGCAGAGTGCGGTGTTCTGCAACCTTCTGCAGATCCATAGGCTTTGACTGGACCGGTAGTGCACATGCCCAGTCTTCCTTCCATTCAGACCCCCATTTTTGTGATGGGTGATAACTGGGTGGGACCCACGCTGATCTAGCAGTTATCCCTGTCCAGTTGTTAAATGCTCCGCCACTTTCACAGCAGCCACCTTTGTCTTCTGCCATTTGCAGATAGGTGGCAGTATGGTCAGAGAGACATTTATCAAAGGCGTACCCATATGCCAGTCTTCATCTCCCTGCAATGGTGTGAGATGCGTCTGCTTTATTTTAAGATGCCCCTTAATAAATTAGGCCTATCTGTGCTGGACCATGTGCCAGATACTGAAGTCCACACCCTCTACACACTGGCCTACACTTCAGCTATAACTTCAGCAACTATCTGGTGAACATTATGGTAAATGTGGTGGATGGCATGAATTCTCCCTCCAATAAGCCCACCCCTTTTATAATCCTTTTCTAAAGCTTAAAAAGTTGCAAATTCTTGTTCAAATATGTCACACACCATTATTTGCTCCTTTTTTATGCACCAATAGTGGTGTAAAACCTTTAGTAAATGTCCCCCAATGTCTGGAGACCCTGCACCCTCACCTTGTTGTTTCCATTTGTTCAGTTTAACCCCTTCATGCAGTATCACATACAGTGCATGTAAGTTGGGAAAGGGATTCCTTTCATCTGTTTCAATGTACATGCATGTGATGGCCATCACAGTGGGAGCATGGCAGTGACTGACAACTGTAACAGCCAAGAGCAGAGACCTCTTAACTTTAATCCCTTAGATGCCAGGTACAATGGGTTCTGGATGTTACCTTTTTGGAAACCACAGTGTGATCACTGGGTGCTGATGGATTTCCATAGCAGCTGGGTGCTTAGTAAGTGCCTCCTGGTCTGCCATCTTTTACTCTGAGTAGGTCTTGCCTTTAAAGGGGCTTTCCAGGATTGGGATATTGATGGCCAACCCTCAGGATATGGCATCACTTCCACAATCTGCTGCCTGCAGGCGATAACTTTTTAACCTGTCAAGATTTGGATTGCCCCATGAATGAGCGTTTGCTTGTTCACCAAGAAACTGGCGGCAGTATTACACTGCAAGATGATTGCTAACTAGCGTTCCTGCAAATGCTGGTTAGTAATCATCTGCTGAAATATCGGCAGGTGTAATAAAAGCCTTACTGTGGGTTATTCCAATCTCGGCTGTGAAAGCTGAGATGGGATGAGATGGGAGAACCCCTTATAAATTTCCAGGTGGAACAACCCCTTTTTAATTTTGACATTGATGAAAAGGTGTCAGAACAGAGTGCATCTCGGCTTGCTGTGTATGTGGTGCATAGCTGCATAGTACACAGTATTAGGATGACATCCGTGTGCATTCTGTATTTTGTGGAACGGAACAGCCGTCCCCTAATACAACAGTCCTATCCTTGTCCGTAATGCAGACAATAATAGGACATGTTCTATTTTTTTTTTTTTGCGGAACAGTCATAAGGAAACGGAATAGACATGGAAAGAAAATACGTTGGTGTGCATGAGCCCTTAGAAAGATGGTTATAATACCCAATCAGTGTGCAGGGCTCTATATAGTCATAGCTAAACAGTCTTGTAATAACCAGCAAGATCTCCCATTTTCACAGTCTGCTGTGGGGTTTGATTTGGGTGCTGCTTGGTCGGATAGGAACAGTCTGATGGGAGGCCCGGTGCCAAATTCAGAGGTGAGTCAGTCTATTTGTATAAAATGTGTGCCACTTGTATGGACTTCTAAGTTACATGTTTTTTATTGTTTTTTTTTTTTTTTTTTTTTGGGGGGGGGGGGGGGGGAGTTTTAATGATTTGTCAATTTAAAAACAAAATGCCAACACTGGTGATAACTACCTGGTGATACTTGCTGTCTGCAAGATTGCATATAACTTGGTATGTTTCCTTTGACTGTGGCTGTAGCTCATTAGTTAATAACAATTGATTGTGCTACAAAAAGGCATGATAGATGGCTGTACAAGCAATTTTACACGTTCCCTGTCCTGAGGAGCACAAGCGGTATCACGGTTGACACAGCTAATAAAGCTCCTTACTCGCGGGCAATGGTTCCTTACCATCACCTTAGATACTCCAATCAGAACCACCTTGGCCAATCACAAGGCTTGGATCAGTTTGTTTGCCAGCCTTTGTGAAGGCTCCCAGACCTGCTGTATCAAACTTCCTGTTAAGCCTTGCCTCAGGCAGGAATTAATAGGAGGCTAGTAAAAATCCCATGGACTTCAGGAGTGTACAATTATGTTATAAGCAATCAAAGGATTAATAATTTAGGTCCCCTAAAGGGCAACTAAAAGTAAAAAATGGAAAAATTTTAAATATAAAAAAAAAAATATTCAAATCACCCATTTTCCCAATTTTAGATATAAAAAGAAACATTGCTGCATCTTAAAATGTCCTATTAAACCATTAAAATATAAATATTGATCAATTGTGGTGAATGCCATAGTGGGAAAAGTACAATTTGCAGCTATTATTGGTTACCTTGTAACTCCGCAAAAAAAGTCATATGTATATCCTCCCCACACACACACAAATGCACACACAGTTCTGTAGATGGAAATATAAAATGTAACGGGTGTCAGAATATTACGATGCAAAGTTGTGATTTTAATTAATGATTTCCCTACATAAATGGCGACATGTATGCCTACATATACTCATATACTCCATATAAAATCCTCAAAAAATGAGTATTGGGTCTTGTGGGTTTTTATATATTTGTTATGAATAGAGATGAGCGAATCTCATATTTTGAAGTTCGTTCACACTTTGGTGGTAAAAAGTAAATTGCGTTATGGATTCTGTTACCACAGACCTTAACGCAATTCTATGACTGAATGCATAAAGGAATGCCTTTAGAGGCATTCCGTTGTTCATTCCATCATAATAGATGTCTATGGGCTGCATAACGGATCTGTTATGCTGGAGTCCTCTCCTGCATAATGGAGAGCAGACGGATTCGTTATGCAGCTCATAGGCTTCTATTATGACGGAAAGCCTCTAAAGGTATTCCGCTATGCATTCCGTCATAGAATTGCGTTGTGGTCCGTGGTAACGGAATCCATTACGCAATTCTGCTTTTACCACCAAACGAAGCGTGAACAAATTTCAAGGGGCCTGTCTGAGCAGTGCAGCGTATCTCCGAGCCCCTGCTACATGGAGATACCTTTGAGGACCTTGTGGACATTTTGGGTGACTTTTGACCCAATCACCGTTTTGCATCTTAATTTATATTTCTTATACCATGTGGCATGTTTGTTAGTCCCTGCAGTTCACCATAACGGTACATCCACATTTGTGGAAAATCTCAGGGAAATAATAATTAACCTTTTTGAGGCATGTGACATACATGTACATGTTGCACCTCTGTGGCTGAGCCCACTCCATACACAGCAAATGCTGCCTGTGTTGGGCTACTTTCACATTTGCATTTTCTTTTCCGGTTTTGAGATCTGGCAGAGGATCTCAAAACCGGATGAAAACGCATCCGTTTGAATAATACAAGCGTCTGCATCCGTTCAGAATGGATCCAATTGTATTTTGAAAATGAACTTGCCGGATCTGACATCTAATACTATTGTAAGTCAACGGGCAGTTTTATGTCCAGCATGGGAACGCAACAAAATGGAACGAAATGCATTCTGGTGCACTCCGTTCTGTTTTTTTCAGTTCTGTTCCCATTGACAATGAATGGGGACTAAACTGAAGCGGTTTCCTCTGGTATTGAGATCCTCTGCCGGTGAAAGTAGCTGCACACAGTTGACACCTGCAACAGCCAGGATCAGACATTAAGGCCAGGATCAAGTTACTCCCTTAGATGCCAAGGGCTATAGTGATTGCACATGTACCGTAAGTGGTTATACAGAGGGAAGGACTTCCTCTATAGCCCAGTTGCGGTCTCTGATTATGGGGTGCTGTATGGTTGTCGTGGCCTCTTGTTCTACTATGTATGGTAGCCTATTACATTGACAGGCACAATACACTGCATTAGAGGGGTGTCGCAGTCTATTTAACAAGTGATTACATGGTAAAAACAAACTAAAGGGGTATTCCGGTTATTTTAAGCTTTCTCCTACCCATAGGATAGGGGATAACTATGGGGGTCCTACCACGTGGAACGGCTGTTTGGGCATTCAAGCTGCCACGTTTCTATTGGAGTTCTATAGATAGCCGAGCATTGTACTCTATCTCTAGATCTCTCATATGAATGAATTGAGCGGCTGAGCGCATGACCATCTGACCTCTGTTCAGTTTGGGGAGCTCCACGGGGTATGGTACCACTGTTCTCATGATCGGTGGGGGACCCAACAGTAGGACCTCTACCAATCTAATAGTTGTCTTCCATCCACAGGATAAGGGATAAACTTAATATAACTGGAATACCCCTTTAAACCCTAAACCCTCCTATTAACAGCTCAAACCCCCACCTTTTCCCACTTATCACTAAACAGAACAAATATGAACATAATTGGTATCACTGTTGGTATCTGTAAACGTCCATGCTATTAAAATATATTGTTTTATCCTGTCTAAATGTCTTCTGACCTCCAATAAACTAATAGGTAATCAAAACTGCATGTGCCCTAAAATGGTACCTATAAATCTACAGCTCACCCCACAAAGTTGTCCTTACACAGCTCGCTCAATGGAAAAATAAGTTGTAGGTCTCTGAATATGGCGACACAAGTTTCTTATTTTGGGTTCCTTTTTTATAAAGGACATACTCTTATCCTGCCCCTCTGTAATACATCATTTATATTGCACCCTTAACACTTAAAACATAACCCAAAATTCATTTGTTAATCTTTACAAACAGTTTCTCAATAAATTGTATGGAGCATTAAATGGTTTGGATAAAAAAAAAAAACCTTGTTCCCCAAGCAGCAAGCGCTTGTGTTATTTCGATTGACAAAAATAGTGTTTGCTCATGGAAGGTGCAGATGAAAAACAAATGCGCGGGGAGCAGCTTCAAGGGGTTATAATAAAAAAAAAAAAAAAAAAAAAACCTGGTGTCCTTGCCCTGATGTGTTATGACCTCCGCTTTGAATTCAATGTGAAAATCCTACCCAGTTGCTGTGTCAATTCCAGTACATATGGAATGTAAATGTATATTCCGCAGCACTTTACAGTCTCCAGTGGGCCTCAGTCTATGTGCAAACGCGGGGAGAACATACAAACTCCATGCCGATGTTGTACTTGGTCAGATTTAAACTTAGGACCCCAGCGCTAACCACTGAGCTACTCATGCTTACAAATAGTTTGTGGCTGAACCAGTTGATGCGCTATAAATGAGTATAGTGGGTGAACCAGTTTTAGGTCTCTGCTGGGCGCCAACATTTGTTTTTTAAAATTTTCCAGATCACTATATATAAAGGGGTTTGTCGGTTGCCAGATCTGCAGAGGGAAGCATACTTGCTCAGTTCCACTGGGTTCGGGCTTCTTCGTCCCCCCCCCCCCCTTTCCCTGTTGCCACTGACTTGCCCCTATCCCACTTGTCAACATCATGCTGGGAGTCGCGTGCGCCCCTACTTCCAATGACAGATACTTCACCAATGCTCCCTGGCAAAACCAATGTTGACAAGAGATACCAAAGCAGCCAGAACCGAGCAGCAGGGAGCAGGTAAGATTGGTTCCCTCTGTAGAGCTGGTGACATGGGGAGGTCAGCTGAAAGGCTCCTGGACAACTTCTTTAAGGGATTTCTCTCACAAAGTTTGCCGCTTATCCACAGCAAAGTTGATAAATATCAGTTCAAGGGGGCACTAGCTGCTGGGACCCTCATAGATCTTAAGAATGAAGGGTTTGAGTTCTTTCTCTGGGGTGGTAGTACGTGTCAGTCCCCTGCCCTATTAACTTCTAGGAGGATGCTGGAGCTGTCCTAAAATCCTGTGTTTTTCACACTAGCCTCTAAGCAGTTCTCAGTTTCATCACAGGCAGGATGAACAGATCAGCCGTGCATGCATAGCCACCCTCCATTCACCACTATGAGAGAGCTGGCTCTATTTCCAGCAGTCCCACGGCGGTGATTGGAGAGGTGGCTGCGCTTGCATGGTGCACTCTCCATTCACTTCCATAGGTCTTCCAAAAATAGATGAGCGTGCTTGCACGGCTATTTGTGGAGCTCCCATAGCGATGAATGTGTCTTCTCTAGATGGGACCCACTCCTATGTGACATGGATAGCATGTCCTAACGATATGCCATCAGTTGGCCAACCCCCGACAACTACCGCTACGCCAAGATGTTTACAACCATACTCTACACTAAAGTCCACAGTCAGAAATAGATTTGATAAATACCGTCACTATATGGGTTTAATTAATATATATAATATGACCCATTCAAGGGTTAAGGAACATTTGACCTTTAATAGGTAACAAAATACCTGATTGCATAGCCAAAAGGTAACATGTTGTTGATTAGTGATCCTGATTTAGGCTAGGTTCACATCACATTTTTGTCTTACACTTGAAAAAAAAGTATACGTCAAGCAGATGCCATACAGTGGCATCCATCACCAGTTACATTGTAAAAAATGTTTTTTGCTGGACATTACAGGATGGAAAAGCCTAGTGTACTAACATATGTTAAATGTAGGGCTTGATGTGAACCCAGCCTTTCGCAAGGAACATGGGTAACCATCTGCCTTTGCGTTACAGCCCTGGTTATAGTACTTCTTGGGTAGATTCTTCAGCTTGAATTTGAAGCATGGTGACTTATCCTCTTCCATGTGCTAAATTATTATTGTCGGTTTCTCTGGTATATTTCAGTTCCGCGTGAACACTCGCGGTGACACGTTTTCAGAGAAATGTCACTGTGGTCCTGTCCTTTCATCATTTAATGGAACTCCTGACGTGAGATCTGTTTGTGGCATCCTAGCTTCTAGACACCAGTGCATGTACTAGTCCTGTATACCTTTCTTATATATATCTTTCTGCCCCTACTGTTCTATGGCTGTAGATTGCTTCTACTTCTGTATGTGAGAATATGCAGTATTCGTAGGAACGCTCGTTAGCGATATCTAGCTGTGTAAAGGTGCTGCCGGGAAGAGAAGAGTGATGGTATTAGCTGTCGCTCCTCCCCATACTGTGGAGGAGATTGTCAGTAGAGGAGACACATTTACCATCAGGCGATTTACCAGGATGTAATTGGGACACCACCATGCACGTTAAATCGTCAGTGAGTCCCCTTGTAATTGGCGGGTTCAGCCGAAATTCACTTTTAATATTATAATATTTAATATTTTTTATTGTATTTACTCATTTTAAAAAAATGCTTGCACTTGCAGATATTCAAGGATTATTGTTAGTATACCGCCACCTGCTGTTTCTCACCTTTGCCCCTCTGCTTCTCCAGGTATGTTAATGTATCCCTGGTGTGGTGAGCCTGCTGCATCTGAGGCTGCTGTCTTTTGCTTCCCAGATGAGAGTGAGCAAGTGATAAAGTTAGACTGCGTTACTGTAATTATACGTGATCCGCATCATCTCTGAGAAGCAGAAGGTGCTCCAGTGTGGAGCCAGCTGGCTCACCACACCAGGAATCCCTCTGCATACCTGAAGGAGTCAAAACTGCGTCCACCATGGACATAGAAAAGCTTCCCTATTGAAATAGCAGGTGGCGCTGTACTAACATATCTGGGGGTCAGCATTTTAAAATCATTATTATGGGCTTTATTTAACTATTTTTGGGAGAACCCTTTTAAAGGTGTTGTCCAACCTTTTAGCAAGTGATAGCTTGGCAGAGGCACCCCCACCAGTCAGCTCTTTGGTGTAGCTTCGCCAACGTTGTAGTGGAGGAAGCGGTGCTTTAGTAGCTCCCTCCAGTACAACGTTGATGGTGAGGTTTTGTTTTGTTTTTTGTGCAGAAATACAATGCATCTTCTGAGCCACGTGGCTTTATAGAAAATTTCTGTATTTAAGGGCTCATTCACATCACCGTTCAGCCCTTCCGTTATAGGAGCAGGAGAATGGAAAGGACGGATTCGGGACATAATTGAGCTGAACGGAGCCTACGGACACCATAGACTATAATGGGGTCCGTTAGGTTTCCGCTCAACAGATGATTTTTGCAGCGGAGACAAAAGTCCTATGCATTTAGGACTTTTGTCTCTGCTCCAAAAATCATCTTGAGCGGAAACCTAACGGACCCTATTATAGTCTATGGTGTCCGTAGGCTCCGTTCAGCTCAATTATGTCCCGAATCCGTCCTTTCCGTTCTTCTGCTCGGAGAACGGAAGGGCTGAACGGTGATGTGAACGAGCCTTAAGATGTGCTTATAAATTGCATAGCAAAACACTGGTTTTAATGCAGCAGCAAAAAAAAAAAAAAACCTGCAAACCCAGTCTTGGTCCAGTATCCTTGATCTTGCTGGAACCACTCCTGGCCTAGGCTACTAAATGGAAAGTATAAATGCAAAACGTGTAACTCTCGCCTCGTGTCCTGCCGCACACTACGTTAAAAGAAGACATTTGTGAAATAAAAGCTCCAAGACTGGAATCAGTTTTGCTGCAATAGTCTGTTCAGAATCACACAAGCTACTTGCTTACGCAGGCTGCAAAAGTGCTGGCCCCGTCAGCTTTTCTTCTGTGCCTTCCCCAGGCAGCGTTCTGCTCTGGCCTGGATGAGGGCTGACGTGTTTGTAATGATGGGAACCAATCCACAGAATGCAGCGTACCGTGTTTGCTACATGTGCGACTGTGGATTTATGTGTGCGGGCTAACTAGATAGTGATGCTGACTGTATGGAGATAGTGGGAGAACGTTTCCTTCTTATGGAGCCCTAAACCAACATGTGGGATGTCTATACGTCCAGTATTTGAGCGCACACGTACTGCTTGTCATACAGTTTTTGCCAATCGTGATATTAAGTTGTGCTGACATGTAGGAGGGTGATGTTTGCAGGCAGGATACCTTGGCCCTCTGGCTAGTCATTAGTAGGTGAAGAAATCCAAGGATGGTTGATTATATCCGCTTCGAAGGCTGGGTTCAAATTGCGTTTTTTTTTCCCTCCCTCCGTTTAAACAACAAAATGTAAAACGGATGCCTCGGTCTGATGCAATTTTGCAGGATACAAAAGTGGTGGGGGTGCATGCGCTTTTGTATCCTGATATATCCTCGCCCTTAGGGTCCTATTATTTGGGGAGATTATCTGCCCACAGCAAGCACAGACTTATTTGTTCAGTTTTTTGGTTTGGTAAAGGAACTTGTGCTTGTGCGACTATGTGCCTCCCCCATGGTCTACGCCAGCACAGGCGCTGCCCACCGCTATATTATGACAGAGGTGGTCACAACCCCTGACCAGGAGCGATAATGGGAAAGAAATTATAAATGGGGAGAGGAGGAGGCCATAATGAAAATAACATGGATCGGATAAGCTTATTAGGCTAAAAGTAACTCTGCAAGAGGGTACAACCCCTTTCATATGTACAGTGTGATGGGCTGCCAACAACCTATGAGTTTAATGTCTGCGTGAGATCGGACTGTTCACACGGGCCGAATGTAGGGAGCAAGCATTCATCTGCCCGACTATCAACGTTTGCAAAAGGGCCCAGTAGATCTAGATAAGAATTAGGCCTGATGCACACGACCGTATGTTTGGTCCACATACAATCCATATTTTTTGCAGCTCGGATGCGGACCCATACATTTCAATGGGGCCACAAAAGATGCGGACAGCACACCGTGTACTCCCTGTATCTGTATGTCTGTTTCTCGGCCTCGCAATAAAGATAGAACATGTCCTATTTTCCGTTGTGCAGACACGGGTAGGACGTTTCTACAGGAGTCTGGGGGAAAAAAACTGTGTACAGCCATGAGCTAAATCTTGTGCTTTTTTGTTGGGCTGCACAAAAACTTGTGAGTCACAGCTTGCCAGTTATGTAGCTGTGAGAGTGGGTAAGCCCATTGTCGGTGGCAGCAGGGTTCCCCATAGAGAAGGAAGACAGTTTACCATCCTGCCTACTCTGCAGCACTCTATAAGTGGTCCTAGTAGTTGTGATCGTTGGGGCCTGGCACAAGCAGATCAGCTCTGTAGTGCCTTCTCAATACAGCTGATCGGCGGGGGCCCCAGGTGTCAGCCCCCACTGACCAGATACTGATGGTCATCAGTATTAAAATCTCAGAAAACCTTTTTAAAGTGTGTCACCCTTAACTGGTAATACCCAATTGTCAGTTTATTCAGAAATATGCAGGAGGAATAATAGGAATGACACATGCAGAGCTCAAAGAGAAGGTGCTCCAGAATGGTTATATTATGGGGAACACAAATACTTATAGCAGACGTCAGAAACGGGTTAAGGCCTCTTTCACACAAGCGTGATGGATTAGGTCCAGGTGTGTTCAGGAAAACTCGCACAATTTTGCAAGTTCAGTCAGTTTTATCTGCGACTGCGTTCAGTTTTTCCTGCGCGGGTGCAATGTGTTTTGATGCGTTTTTCACGCACGTGAAAACTGAAGGTTTACAAACAAAATCTCTTGGCAACCATCAGTGAAAAACGCATTGTATCCGCACTTCAGGATGCAATGCGTTTTTCAATGAAGCCCCATTCACTTCTATGGGGCCAGGGCTGCGTGAAAAAGGCAGAATATAGAACGTGCTGCGTTTTTCACGCAACACAGAACTGATGCGTGATAAAAAACGCTCATGTACACAGACCCATGGAAACGAATGGGTGAGGATTCAGTGCGGGTGCTATCCGTTCACGTCACGCATTCCACCTGCGCGGGAAAACTCGCTCGTGTGAAAGGGTCCTAAGAGTCCTCGTACAGCCAACAGAAAAATAACATTTTGGCTCTTGGAGGGTGGGAATGTAGGGAAAAAAAACAAATGTTGACTCTAAATGTTGTGTGGTATCAAGTGATTAAAGAATGTGCTGCTGTGACGGGCATTAACCACTTTTTGACATCCACTGTGATATATGGAACAGGCTGAGCCATACTGTGGCAGAGTTGTGCATGTCCACATCTCTTGAAAACCTATGGGGGGAGGGGGGTTGTTAGTAGTCAGATATTGTCTGATATTGATGACCTGTCCTCCTGATAGATCAACAGTATTGGTTTGATGGGGGTCTTGAATTGGAAATGAGCGGCACCACACAGGCATAACCAAAACAGTGCACAGCCTTGTACTTCTGGCTCTATCCACTGGTGCCGACAGCTGGTGAAAACAGATGATTGATCTGATTGGACGATAGGTCATCAATATATGAGCTGGAATATCCCAGGAGCACCCCCTTCCACGTCTGTGTGCACTTTACTGAGAAGTAACCTGTGGGATAGCGGTCACACATCAGTATATCATGTATTCATGCCACTGCCATAACACAGCTTATAGCACCGCTATTATATGGGCTCCGTAGCAACTAGAACAAACTAGTGCTGCACCACAGTGCACTCCCTCTGCAAAAAGCTCCCGTCTTTAGCCTGACAGAGTATCCTCTTCAATGAAACTACAAGTCCCAGCTAAAACCTCCAGTAGAGCCTCAAACCAGGGAGCATATGGACTAAACACAACGCCCAGTCGTACTTTACTATGCTTCTCATACACCACTGCTGAGAAAACAGGAGGAGGGCGGTATACGCTCCAGTGCGCTTCTCCCATATGACTCACTTTTCTTGTCACAAGCTGGGGAGACTTCAGCGTCTACTGTTAGCCTAGTGCATTGGGGATGTGTAGTTCATAAGACTCCCCAAACGGCACATGCTCAGATGATGCTACTGCTTTATGGAGGGTATCGTGCCCATTTTAGAAGAGGTCAGTGCTTTCCAACCGCTCCTATACCATTAAAATATTGCAGAATTTAAGAAATGGTGATATCTCCATATCGCTGTTTTTTGATATTGCAATGTATCGTTAACGGTATTGCCCAACACTACCCCCACCTGCACTCCATATTCTCCTGACCCCACTGCTCTTTTCACCGGTCTCCGGATCCCTGTCTTTAAACTGCCAGATGGACAGCTCACGTGCAGCACTGCAGCCATTGAAGTGACATGACACGGAGTCCAGTCATTGGCTGCAGTGGTGCATGTAACCCCGTCCATTTTGAAGTTTACAGGCAGGAATAAGAAGACCAGTGAAAAGAACCTGGATACAGATGTGTATGGAGTTTTCTACAGATGCAGCAGGCGGAGCTGAAATTAAAAAATAAAACACTCTTTAAAGGGGTTTTCTGGTTACCATAAATGTTATGTTTTAGACTAATTCATCAATAATTACCTAATATATTGTCAGTTTCACATATTTACCGTTCAGTAGTTATAAAAGTAGTTTTCTTCCTCTGCTACCCACTGTGTTTCCTCATAAGTTACCATGGCACCGACCTGTAGTTCTGAGCCTTTGTTAGGTCGCGCATGCTCAGTGTGTTGCTATCTATTCTCTAGCTGAATGTCTTGTGAAACAAAGGGCGTGTTAGTGTGCTGGTGATTACTGAGTGGGGGGGCGTGTCTGGACTGGAATATCAGGCAGCCAATCAGTAATCATCAACACTCATGAACAAGCAGAAACTCACAGCAGGAAAGCTAGGCATTGTGGGGATTGTAGTTTTGTGAGGGAAGATCAGGAGCCATGACACTGTCAGTGTGTTACAGACTCACACAGGAGCTAGACAAATGGATTGCAAGGTAAAATGAAACTCTGGTTATATGTATTGGTTCTGGTTGGGTCACAGCTTGCAGCCTTAATGCAATTTTTCTAAATTTAAGTTACTGTACTGGAATACCCCTTTAAATAATGCTAATTGTTCCGCAATTTTCTCACTCCCCTCAGTATAATTGCCTATCCTTGCCTGCAAAATGCAAATTAGGACGAGTTCTATAATTTGTAGGACCACAGGGACGCGCACCCAATGAAATGAATAGGTCTGTGTTCAATCTGCAAAATATGCTGATCGGATGCGGACCAAAACTACATTCGTGTGCATGATGCCCAAATCTGTGCATGCCCCCAAGGCATTTGGTGCATGCCGAGCTGTTTGTACTATTGAAAGGATAAAGTGAGCTGAGGTGAAGTGGTATCACCCATGCCATCTGCTCCGGGCATGGGACTTTTCCTGTTCCTTTCCTATAATAATCAGTGTAAATAATGGTTGAGGAAAGATCTGGCGTTCCTTTGGGAACTTGAGTAGACCAGCGTTAGACCACTTTTACCATCTCCGTTCATTCTTGCTCATCTGTTTTATATGGATTCCAATGAAAAAAGTTCCATTCTCATCAGATGCCATATTGGTTATTTTCCTTTAAATCTGAAGTGAATGAGGCCTTCAGCTAGCCTCCTGGTGGTAGGAAATGCATCCTAAAACCTGTGTATGACGTAGGCTTGCTGAGCACCGTCCCTCAGTAATAAACTCTTACATACCTGCAAGGTAACGGCCGTCAGAATCTTTCATCTGTCCCCAGTTTTTCTAACCCACACAATGGTAATAATGGAAGTATGACTAAACCTAGGCACATACAGAATGAATGGAGATGTTTAATGATTAAGTTTAGATGCACTGCAGCAAGAAAAATATTGCTTGTAAAGGTGGAAAATGTAGTATAATATATGAGGAATTGCAGGTTTATTTAGCGTGTTTCACTTTAGATTATAAAGGGAGTCTCACCGGATATATTCTGCCTGATCTGAGGGCTGCATATAGTGATAGACAACCTGATTTCATTTTATCCGTTTATATGGATACACCTAAATAAAATGGGAATGGTTGGTGACATTAACTTCCTGTTTGCGGCACATTAGTATATGTGAGGGGGGAAACTTCAAGATGGGTGGTGACCATGGTGGCCATTTTGAAGTCGGCCATTTTGGATCCAACTTTAGTTTTTTCAATGGGAAGAGGGTCATGTGACACATCAAACTGGAGAATTTCATAAGAAAAACAAAGGTGTGCTTGGTTTTAACGTAACTTTATTCTTTCATGAGTTATTTACAAGTTTCTGACCACTTATAAAATGTGTTCAAAGTGCTGCCCATTTGATTGTCAATATAACCCTCTTCTCCCACTCTTCACACACTGATAGCAACACCCGATCTGGTCTCCCGATCTGACCCCCTTAGACTTTTATCTTTAGGGTCATCTGAAGGCAATTTCCTATGCTGTGAAAGATGTGCAGCACCTGAAACTACGGATACTGGAAACCTGTGCTAGCATTTCTTCTGCAGTGTTGCTATCAGTGTGTGAAGAGTGGGAGAAGAGGGTTGCATTGACAATCCAACACAATGGGCAGCACGTTGAACACATTTTATAAGTGGTCAGTAACTTGTAAATAACTCATGAAAGAATAAAGTTACGTTAAAACCAAGCACACCTTTGTTTTTCTTATGAAATTCTCAAGTTTGATGTGTCACATGACCCTCTTCCCATTGAAAAAACTATAGTTGAATCCAAAATGGCCGGGGGGGACGGGGTGGTTTGGAATTGTGTATTATGAAAATCACAGCAAGCCAATCCAGTAATACATCGCTGGCATTGGGCTCTCTCAGTACTGATGACATATTCCCTTTAGGCCTCATACACACCAGTCTCTGTTTTACAGTTCACAAAGCCATGTGCATGCCAACACATTTATTTATATATAATATATATCTATCTACATCTGTAGAAATGTCCTTTCCTTGTCCATAAGAATTGAACATGTTCTATCTTTGTGGTGCCGCAGAATGGACATACGGATGAGGACTAGGGATGAGCAAATCGACTTCGGATGAAACTTCTGAAGTCGATTCGCATAAAGCTTCAATTCAATACTGTACCACTTTGAACCGAAACAGAGTTTGGGAAATGGTTTTTTTACAGTAGAAATCAATTTATGAAGTTATTACGCAAATTCTTGCAAGACTTCGAAGTAATAACTTTGGCTCATCGGAGCCAATACACTCTAATACTGTACAGTATTGAAACAAAGTTTTATGCGAATCTCAGATGTCATCCAAAGTTGATTCGCTCATCCCTAAGGAGGACAGCACATGGGGTTCTGTTTGCATCTTTTGCAGCCCCGCTGAATTGTATGCAGACCAATCATACGATTGTGTGCATGAGGCCTTAAAGGGGTTGTCCACTTTTTACTACTGATGACCCATCCTCAGGATAGGTTATCAATATCAGATTGGCGGGGGTCCAACTCTCTGCATTCCCGACGATCAGCTGTTTGAAGAGAAGGCAACACTCATACCTGATTACCTGCTTGTCGCAGTGGTGAGCAGTGTAATTACAAGTATGGTATAGAAGTGCTCACCACTGCGACAAGCGGGTAAACAGAGCAGAGAAGGCATCAGATATGAGCGTTGCCTTCTCTTCAAACAGTTGATGGGCAGGAGTGCCAGGAGTCGGACCCGCGCCGATCTGATATTGATGACCTATTCTGAGGATGGGTCATCTGTAGTAAAAAGCGGACAATCCTTTTAAAGGGGTATTCCTATCTCACAAATGTAGTCTGTATAGTTAGATATAGCTATACCAATAGTATTACTAATAGAATATATTTATATAAAATGTACCGTTTAGAAGATTCACCTGTTTGTATATCCATTGTCCCACACACATCAATCAGGCCGTTGCCCTTGGTTACGGCCACCGAGGCCATGTAGTAGTGGTGGCCGGCTTGCTCCTTTTCAAACCTGCTCTGAGGTAACTGCTGTATTGTGAACGCACATTGCATGAGCATGCACAGTACAGATACATCTTGGGGTACTTTCACGTCTGCGTTTTGACCACTACCGGTCCAAAATGCAATGGTTAAATTCTCTCCAAAATGCAGACTTTATAAACGGATCCTGCTCCATAGAGATGAATTGATCTCTGAACAGGATCTGTTTCTCTGCGTTCTGGAAGCGCAGACAAAAATGCTACAACTCTAAGATGTGTCTCCGCATGCTCATGTAATGTGCGTTCACAATACAGCAGTTACCTCAGAGCGGGTCTGAACAAGAGCAAGCCGGCCACCACTACTACATGGCCGCGGTGGTCGTAACTAGGGGCAACGGCCTGACTGATGTGTGTGGGACAATGGATATACAAATAGGCAAATCTTCTAAACGGTACATTTTATATAAATACATTCTATTAGTAATACTATTGGTATGGCTATATCTAATTATACAAACTACATTTGTGAGATGGGAATACCCCTTTAATGTCCTTGGGGGTATCTCCCATGGTCTGGACTCCAGTAACCATTGTACGGCGGCACCTCTTCCTCATGTTGCTTTATCATATTACTGTGCTTCCAGCTTCATCTGTGTATTGAACAGTTGCCACATTTGGGCTGGGGTTACACGGTGACATGATGCTTTGCAGCACCTCCAGCCTTGCCCAAATTTCAGCCTAAAAGACGGGTGCCTCCTTCAGGATCAGGAGCTGTGGGGTGGCACAAGCTGTTGTATGGCTGGATCCTGTACATTGCTGAAGCGTGTAAAGCCACCCGGAATGATTTACTTTTAGATGTTCACGTGTCATGGAAATGTTAGGTTTTTCACAATTGTTCTTGGCAGCCATGCAAATTAGCCATGTGTCAAACTGTTAACAGCTAAAGAGATATTTCTCCCTCCCCTCCCCATTCTTCCTTTGTCCCTTATGTGCAGGGGATGGGTTAGGTGTGGCTGGTTCAGAACGGCAAATTTAAAAAGTTTAAGTAATGGGCCCCCTCCCCCTTTTTAGCTGGTGTCCCCGGAGCACAGATCCTGTCATTCATTCCCTGCCAGCGCTCCACACCAGACAGCTAGCTCTTGGCCGCACTTCAGATGGGTGTACAGCTGGGACCTGTTACACTTCGGCTGTTTGCCCTTCCAGTTATAAATAGCTCTTACCGCCAGCCTTGATCAGTGCAGTCCCAGAGGTAATAAGCAGGTTAATTACTGTGGGAACACTGGCAATCCATGCATTCGCCCTCCATTGCTTCCTACAAAACCCTTCACGACATTGTGCAATGCTGCAGTAGTTAAATGAAGCTTCCACACAGCTTCTTAGAAAGCATGTGGATGTGTGCGCCGCTGCGATTGGATATGGATGGATTTGCCTATCTGTGTTTATTGATGAGTTGTAGACTATTGCAAGTGTGTGAATTTGTGCTGGTTTTCACAGCCTGGCAGTCCCATGGATCAAATGGGAAAGATGAGACCCCAACCATATGGCTCAAGCAACCCTTACAGCCAACAGCCTGGTCCTCAGCAAGGGCATTCTGGTTACCCAGTACAGCCTTATTCTTCACAAACACCGCAGAGATACCCCATGGCCATGCAGGGTCGACCTCAAGGAGCTATGAGTATGCAGTATGGACAACAGGTACTTTTTTTCTTTTCTTGTCCAAAAATGTAAAATAAACCTGATTGCATGCTGGTGGATTACAACGTGTGTGCTTGAGACCTAATTTAGGCGGGCTTATTGCCTGGACCTCTGTACTTACAGGGTTGGCCTATCTGGGACATTGACATATTTCTAGGTCCACCTCTAGGACCCGCTCCTATCTAGAGAATGGTCCCATGGAAGTGAAGCAGAGCACTCCACACATGGGCAGCATCTCATCACTGTGGCACTTTCCAAAATATCTGCATGAGCATGTTTGTCTATTTTCGGAAGTCCCATAGTGGGAATGGAGAGCGCACCGTGCAAGCGCTGCAACCTCTCCATTGACCACTATGGGTTTGCCGGAAGTAGCCAAGTACCATAGTGGTGAACAGAGGGCGGCCGCACATGCCGTCTGTTCACTTTGGGGGTAGGTTCACCTTTGCAGCACTACCACAGGAAGGCACAGTTTGAATGGTGTGGCAGTCTGGTATGTGCCCTGCCATTCCATTCATTGGCTATGGGTAGTAATGATCCACAGAACAGGGGATAACTATTAGATGGGTGGGGGTCCTACCACTGGGACCCCCACCGGTCATGAATGTGTGCCTTGTACCTTCCTGCAGCCCCCTGAAAAAAACGGAGCAGCTGGTTGCACTTGCGTGTGGCAACTTTATAAAGTTCCATGGGTATTCCAGAGAAAGCAGAGCGCTTGCTCAACCAGTCACTGTTCATTTCAGGGTGGCTGCAGGGGGTACTGGCCCCTGTTCTCATGATTGGTGGGGGTCCCGATCTAATATTTATCCCCTAACCAGAATACCCCTTTAACATTGCATTCCTGCAACCGCTGAGCTAGGCTTGAGCGAATCGACCCTCGGATCATGGATCCAAAGTCGATTCATTCAAATACTTACATTTTAACACCATCTCCGTACAGCATTAAAATGTATTTGCTCCATGGAGCCAAAGTTTTTTCGTCTGAAGTCACGTGGGATTTTGGTTAATTCTTACTGTATGCATATCTGCATATTAACTCCGAAGTAGGCTTTGGTACTGAGGTACCAGCCAGTACCAAAGCCCAGTTCGGATTGCTATTTTTATATTGTTTTCCGTATACAGTAGGAATTGACCGAAGTCTAGCTAAACTTTGGGCAAAATGAACTTTGGATCCACAGAGCCAATACACTTTAAATGTAAGCATTTGAACGAATTGACTTCGGCTCTATCATCTGAAGGTTGATTCGCTTAAACCTACCCGGAGCCTCAAAACACCTTGGGCACGTGGTAGTCAATTTTGCCACTTTCTGGCCTAAGTGCTGTGGTTTGTCCGACCCTAAGCTGGCATTTCGCCAGAAAGCTGCCGGATCTGGTGAACTCCAGCAGGCTGTTCTCTGCTAGAGCAGTTTGCTGAATCCAATTAATGCAAGTGTGAACCTACCCTAAATGTACAGTTCTAGCGCTGCCACTGAATTGTTCCTTTCGCTTGATTTAGAGCTTCATTTCCAAAGAACAGGAGATGAACTGTTGGGTGGAGGGGAGATATAATTTGGTTGTTGAAAGCCCACTAGTTAACCCTGTTAATGATGGGACTGTTGGGTGTACTCTGTAGTTTTTTTTTTTTTTTTTTTTTTTACACTTTAGCCTAAACTAATGAAAGGCCTGTAAAAGCATATCCGTAGTAGGGTTTTCACGATACCAAAATTTTGATTTCAATACCATAAGGTATTGCGATACTGCATACCATTTGATACCACACAAAAAAAGCAGTGTGCATTCCGCATTTTATGGAACGTCCGGCACAGTCCTATGGCGGATTGCACAGTTTAGATTTTTTTTTTTTTCTGTTACGGCCTTCACCGCATAGAAAATATTTTTTAATAGTTCACACTTTTTTGGGCCTGGCGATATGTAATGTTTGTTTTTTATTGTTTGTAAATTTTATATGCAAAATTGGGAAAGGGGAGATTTAAACTTTGTGTGTTTTGTGCACACAGCAGCAGGGAGCTTACCATGGCAGCCAGGGCTTCAGTAGCGTCCTGGCTGCCATGGTAACTGATCGGAGCCCCGCAATTACACTGCTGGGGCTCCGATCAGAACTGCCACTGCACCACCAATGGAGGGGAGGGGACCATGTGGCAACTGCTACCAATGAATATAACAATGGGAGGGTCGCCTGTGGCCCCTGCGCCAACAATGATACTAATACTAAGGGGGAGGGGCTCGCTGCGCCACCAATGAAATGTACAGCACATTAATTCAAGTATAGGCAGCGGGTGCTGGTGATGGTATCACAGACCCGTCCTCAATAACAGGGAATGTGATCCGCCAAACCGCGGCAATTAACCCCTCATGTGCGCCACATAAGGGGTTAATTGCCGCGAATCGCATTCCCTGTTTGAGGCCGTTTTCCGGGTATGTGATACCGTCGCCGGCACCCGCTGCCTCCTATACTTGAATTAATGTGCTTTGTATTCATTGGCGCAGTGGCCACAGCCCCTCCCCTCCTCCTCCCTGCTATATCCCCATTGTTGTCAGCGGCACAGTGAGGAGGGAGGGACTCCTCCACTGTGCTGGTGAAGAGAACATGGCAGCGCTGAGAGCGGTGCGTGCCATGTTCTCTAACTGATACTAGGCTGCGCAGCCTAGTATCGTTAAATAGTAAGACCCGTTATCTTATCCATCCTGGTCTAAAAGTATCAATTGGGAATCGATACTTCCAATACCCAGTGCAACTCTAATCCGTATACAACCAGCAGTTTCCACAGTTAGGGCTCTTTCACATGAGTGTGTAGTGAAAGCCTAGAATCCTGACCCATTCATTACCGTGGGACTGTGATCATCTCTGCGTTCAGGAAAAATCGCAGCATGTTCTATATGTTTTTCATGCAGCTCTGACTCTATAGAAGTGAATGGGAAAAACAGAAGGCATCCGAATACAATGCGTTTTTCACTGATGTTTGCTAGATGTAGATTGTTCTTCAGGTTATCTTCATGCGCATGAAAAACGTATAAGGTCAGATACAATCCGGAACGGGAAAAAACGCAAACACCGAAAATAATTGCAGAAAAAAATTGGTCGTGCTTGTACACTATAGGAAGAAGAGCTGGCCTCTCTGGTGGCCGGGACTGTGGGAGCACACACAGGCTAGTCCTTTTTCCTATAGTGTGCCAGCATGACCACCCCAGCAAGATTGCAGGGTGGTCGTAACAATGTAAATGAGCAGTATGTTATGTGGTGCAAAAATGAATCCAAAGGAAGCAATATGGTTAATACTTTAGTAAGTGGCTTGTCTTAAAGCAGTAGTCCCATCACAGACAATGGGGGCATATCACTAGTGAATGGGAGCGCACACTCGGCTATTTTTGGTGGCTCCACTGAAATGAATGAATTGAGGGCAGCTGCACATGCGCAGTGCGCCCTCCATTTGTTTCCCCGCTCCGTTCTCGTTGTAGGTGCGGGTCCCAGAAGTAGAACCCGCACCTATCAAACAATGTGGGCATATGCTAGCAATATGCCCCCATCTTCTATGATGAGAATACCCCTTTAACATTCTCTACATGATAAATGCCACTTGCTGAAGTGACACAACCCCTTTTAACTACTTAATCTGTGTCAAATATAAAAATGAAACCCTCAGAAATGCCATTCAGTGAATGCCAGGTCTGAGTTAATCGCTGTAAGTTGGCATCACTGGTTTCCACTCTTCCATGTCATGCTGGAGCTTGTATAACCGGTCCACCAACATCTGAGCAGAGAATTGTGGTAAAAATGCTTACCACTGGCTCTCCTTTCATAGAAAACTGTCTGCTTATTTTTACTCATCCATTCCCTGTTTCTGTCTCCAGATGACTTCATATGCGCAGCAAGGCCCTGGATCCTATTCTCAGCAGAGCCAGTCACCATACTATAACCAGCAGAGCCTCCACCCTCCACAGCAGCAAACAACACCACCACAAAACCAGTATTCTCAGCAACAGTCAGCTCCCCAGTCTTACACTCAGCAACAGCCTTCCTCTTCTCAGCCTCCCTCTGGCCAGCCTGTGCAGCCCACCTTCCCCCAGCAGCAGCAGTCGCCATCTCCATCACCATATACACAACAGCAGCAGGGCCCTCCAACAAGTTCACAAAGCCAGTCCCCATACACGCAACAAGCTCCTCAGTATCCAACCTCACAACAACAAGGCTCATCCTATTCCACCTCTGGAGCACAGCAGGGGAGTACCTACTCTCAGCAACGCTTCCCTCCACCACAGGTATGGCAGAGCTTTTGTGGTTTCCTGGGTTTGTCTGTGGTGTGTGTGTGTGTGTGTGGTGTGTTTTTTTTTTTTTGTGTTAAAAAAAAATCATGCATTTATTTTGCAGGAGCTCTCTCAGGATTCCTTTACTTCCCAGGCCTCATCCACCCCTTCTCTGGGTTCCAGCAAAGGACAGGAGGATCTCAGCTTGGGGATGCAACCACGACCCTCTAGCCTTCCAGTAAGTTTACTTCTTGCAGATAAAATGAACTTTATTTCATAAAGTAATGTACACCTGTAGCACTGTGTATTTAGGTCCAGTGTTTTGTACTAATAAACTTTAGCTGAATTAACACTTTATTCCCTTGGCCAAAAATGCTTCTGCCAGATGTTCTCACTTAACCCCTTTCTCTGGGAATGATTTATAATGGCCACAAGCAACCTGTCCTAGAATGTGAACA
Source organism: Rhinella marina (assembly GCA_900303285.1). Taxonomy (NCBI): domain Eukaryota; kingdom Metazoa; phylum Chordata; class Amphibia; order Anura; family Bufonidae; genus Rhinella; species Rhinella marina. Next base: position 40,152 of record ONZH01011768.1, on the reverse strand, counting down.
GGACTGGTTGAAACCATTTGCAGAGCTGCTTTGGGGGTGAGGGGGCAGAGCCTCACTAACCGTCCTCTACAGTAGATGGTAATGATGCGATCCTGTCTGATATGCCATCATGGCTGAGCAGCCGGACTGGAACACTCACCAATGTGTAAATTATGTAAATGCCAGAATGTAGTGTGTAGTGAGGCCTCATCCCCTCCTTTGCAAGTGGAGGTAACTTAACGTTCTAGGACAAGTTACTTGTGGACATGTTATATAATTCCCAGAGAACCCCTTTTAATACATCTATAAACAGTAAGCTGCAGTTTCTTTTACTAATGGCTATTCAGGGAATTTGAAGCCATGTTGCAAACACAAATCGCCAACTCTTATGTTAAGACCTTACAGGTCTCCTGTTGTCTGCTCAAGTAAATACTTGTATTCCCGATGAAATGGCAGGTTGCAGTTCTGATGCATCTCGTTTTCTAGTAGGAATAATGGCTCTAGTATTTTAATTGGAAATCCAAGAGTTTGCTAAAAATGACGTGGTAGGACAGCTGACTGGTCCCTTTAAAGGGTTTCTGTCACCAGAAATAACCCTATTAAACCAAGTGTCATTTGCAATGAGCAAATGACACTTGATGCCAGTAATGTTACTATTATACTTCTCAGTAACGGCGTTTTGCTAAAAATAGCGATTTTATAATATGCTAATGACCTCCCCTAGGTGCAGTAGGCGTGAACCTGCACCTAGGAGAGGCCATAATAACGCCTCTTACCACGCCCCCGGTCGCGCTGATTGACAGGGCCGGGCAGCCAGCTCTTTCGGCTCCCGGCCCTGTACGAGCCCGAAATCCCGCGCCTGCGCAGTAATGAAGCCGGGACCCGGGCGGGCGCCGGCTCTCAATGCGCGCTGATCGCAATGCGCAGGCGCGGGATCAGCGCGCATTGAGAGCCGGCGCCCGCCCGGGTCCCGGCTTCATTACTGCGCAGGCGCGGGATTTCGGGCTCGTACAGGGCCGGGAGCCGAAAGAGCTGGCTGCCCGGCCCTGTCAATCAGCGCGACCGGGGGCGTGGTAAGAGGCATTATTATGGCCTCTCCTAGGTGCAGGTTCACGCCTACTGCACCTAGGGGAGGTCATTAGCATATTATAAAATCGCTATTTTTAGCAAAACGCCGTTACTGAGAAGTATAATAGTAACATTACTGGCATCAAGTGTCATTTGCTCATTGCAAATGACACTTGGTTTAATAGGGTTATTTCTGGTGACAGAAACCCTTTAAAGGGGTTCTCTGGGACTTACAGGTTTCCTGCAATACAAACTTATCCCCCATTCTTTGTGGAGGGGATAAGTATCTGATCGCTCAGGGGGTCTGATTCCTGGGGCCTCCACCAATCACGAGAGTGAGGCTCCTTTTCCCCCCCAAATGAATAGTGGTCGGTTAAACGTGTGCTACTGCTTCCTTCATGTCAGTGGGACTGACATCAGCAGAGTAGTGTCCTTGGGAATCTCTGGCAATCCCAGACATGAATGAAGTGGTAGCGTGCATGCTCTATTTCTGTCCCATTACTACTGATTCAGATGCAGGACCCCATTCTCCTGACTCTATCCCTTTAACACATTGGATAAAGGGAGATAACTCCAATCCCAGCCGTTTAACCACCTAATAGACTGCCTGTTGCGGTAACCTACTGTAGTGGGGCATTAAAGGTAAAAATATTGCCACTGAAAAATGTATTTCATCCCACAAATTATAAGCCCTCTTACGGCTATGTCAGTGAAAAAAGTTATGATTGTAAGAGAGCTGCTCTGCAATATTATTCCATGTTCTGTTCACAATATCTTGATCTCTCCGTGCTCTTTAGGGCAATTTTGCGGAATAGATGCGGCCCCTTTCATTTCAATTGCTGGCAAAATACGCATCCGCAATACCACAGATGCCGGTGTGTGTTCCGCAAATTGCGGAACACACACCGGCATCCATAGTATTGCAGATCCGCATTTTTGCAAATGCGCAATACCACGGTCGTCTGGTCCCTTAAATGTGAAAAACACTGGAGGTCTGTGGGCAGGATCCATGTTTTGATCAGTGAATGGAAGTGAAGTGAATTTCACCTTCTACTATTGACTATTACCTTTTTTATTCCCCTACATGCCTTGACCTGGCAATTGAGTGGATGAATAGATGCAGACCTGGTGTGGGCAGCCACCCCGGGTCTGCATCTACAGCATGGAGCCATCACATTTGTGTCCTTGAGCCCTTCACTTGTGAGTTCTTCAGGGAATTTTTAGCTAGTGCAACTGAAAAAGGAGGCATGAAAACACAGTATATCTAGAATCAGTCATACCCCCCCCCCCTCCTCACACACACACACACACACACACACACACACACACACACACACACACACACACACACACACACATTCATACTAATATAGAAAGTTTCTTTAAAGGGGTTATCCAATAGTGCAAATTAACCCCCTGGCCATCCTATAGACAATACTTACTTAGTTCCCTGCACAGCCACTGCTGCATCTCCCTGGGTAACTCTAGGGAGGCCGGGCACTGCCTGATATTGGCTGCCCTCTGCCGTTCAAACTCTGCAGGATTTCAGTTCACGTTGAAGATTTTCACCACAGATTTGACAATTATCGATGTAGTGGAGGTAACATCTGCATGTAATAAGTGGATTTTCAAGATCTCTGCAGAATATTTTGGGAACTTAGTGTTATATATCCTTAAGCTTAAAGGTGTTGTCCAGTGCAAGGAAAACATTTCTGCTTTCCCCCCACATCTGCCTAGATTGTATGTGTGCTAGCCCTCTACTCTTATGGGCTTGGCTAAGTGGCAATACCAGAAACAACTGACACGTGTGGAGCTGTTTTAGGAGAGGGCAGCCATGTTTTACTATTAACCTGGTTGCTTGGGATTAGATGCCTTTCCTTTTGAAGACCAGGTTTTGTTGTGAAGTTAGTGATCACTTCAGTGTAATCCTTGTTTCTAATGTGCAGAATTTAAATGAAAATGGTTTACTCGCTCTTTGTTGAATGATAATCTGTTTTCACAGGATCTTTCTGGTTCAATTGATGATCTCCCAATGGGTGCTGAGGGTGCTCTAAGTCCAGGTGTCAGCACTTCTGGGATCTCCAGCAGTCAGGGCGAACAGAGTAATCCAGCTCAGTCACCTTTCTCCCCTCATACATCACCCCACTTGCCTGGAATCCGAGGGCCTTCCCCCTCCCCTGTTGGCTCTCCAGCCAGCGTGGCTCCCACTCGTTCCGGCCCTCTGTCCCCAACATCTGTACCAGGTGAGTGCATTTATGACCCTTGTTTTTCCCATTGAGTGACTGTTTTGAATCTACTTGAGTCTAAGATTACACGTACACATCTAAAAGTGTAAGTGGTGTGCCATGGAGGTCTGGCTATTGCAACCACATGCTGGAATTAGAACACTGATTAGTGCTGTCATAACTGGTCTTCTGATTTTTATTTTTTGTTTTCCCTCTAGGAACACAGATGCCACCACGTCCTCCTAGTGGACAGTCAGATGGCTTAATTCACCCTACCATGAACCAGGCTGGTCTTGGGCAAGAGAGAGGTAAGGATTTTTAAATACTTACATGTAAAAAGTAGAATTTGTGGCATTTGTCACACCCCCTCCCACTATCTGGGAGCACCCACTTTGGGCGATTCTTGCATAAGCCTTGCCCCTTTCACTGCATTGCTTCTTGGGCTCGTCTCAGCAAAATTGGGACTGTTGACAAGTATGTTTTTAGTGTAGTACTGAGTTCACACTTCACGTAAGCGTTGACTGATTATTTCACCCATCCCAAAAAACAGACAAACTTGTAAACTGATATGAAATAGGAATGACCTGCTCAATGCCTGGTTCCCACAGGGTACATGCAGAGGAATACTCAGATACCTCAGTATGGATCTCCACAGCCTGGTCAAGCACTTTCTCCACGCCAGTCATCTGGGGGCCAGATGCATGCTGGAATGGGACCCTATCAGCAGAACTCTATGGGTAGCTATGGACCTCAGGGAGGACAATATGGACCCCAAGGTGATGAAGACTTAATTGCTTTGCTAAATCAATGTACCAGTTTCTGCATGTTTTGTTTTGTTTGTTTTTTTTTCCTGTAGGAATATACATTTTAGGGCAAACATCACTTGATAAACCAGTGTTGGTCAAAAATCTTTAATAAATGTTACGTACTTGTGCTGTCACTGCACCATAGTTACGGGCTGGCATACATTTTAGTTATAACTTGTGCAAATGTATGGTATACATTATAATAAATTTTGTTGGGCTGGTAAGGCTTTCTGCTAAGCCCCAACCAGTTTATTTAGGAAAAGTGCTAAGCAGTGGAAAATCCCAAATTTATGTGAAAATGTTTGACTTGTGAGACCAGATACTGGCATACAGCGTTGATGGATTCCTTTGTTTTACTCGGGTAAAATATTACATGTCCTCAAACATATATATATATTTTTTTTTAATCTTCACAGGGGGGTACCCCAGGCAGCCGAATTATAATACTATGGCAAATGCAGGATATACAGGGGGTGGCATGGCTCCTCTTGTTGCAGGTGGTCAGATGCATGGCCAAGGAGGCATGCCGCAATATGGAGGGCGTATGGGCCATTCAGCAATGGGGAATCGGCCATATGGTCCAAATATGGGGAACATGCCACCACAAGTTGGAAGTGGGATGTGTCCCCCTCCTGGTATGAATCGTAAAGCACAAGAGGCTGCTGGAATGCATGGCACTGCCAACTCGATACAGAACAGGTAAGAAGTCTAAACTATGTCTCCTAATAAATTGACCAGTTAAATTACCTTTTTGCTAATGGTACATCTCCCTCTTCCCAGGTCACCTGGTTACCCGAACATGAATCAAGCTGGGATGATGGGAGCTGGACCTCCGTATGGTCAAGGAATTAACAGTATGGCCGCTATGATGAATACACAGGGACCTCCCTATATGGGAGGCAACATGGCCAACAACTCAGGTGAGCGTTTACATTTTTGTAGTGTTATCCATTTGCAGTTAATGTTAGCTGTATTATGATCAACTAATGGCAATCTCTTTGACAGGCATGGCTGGGAGTCCAGAACTCATGGGACTCTCGGACGTTAAATTGACCCCGACTCCCAAGATGAATAATAAAGCAGATGGAACACCTAAAGCAGAGACCAAGTCAAAGGTAGTTTTGTGGGAAAATATTCTGAAACGCACATTATCATTGCTTGCTGTCTCTAATGGAGCTCACAATCTAAGTTCTCTATCAGTATGTCTTTGGAGCAAAGTAAGAAACCGGTGTAACTGGAGAAAAGCCACGCAAGTATGGGGAAACATCCATACTCCATGCAGATGATGTCCTTATCCAACCTAGGACCACAGTGCTGCAAGTGCTAACCACTTAGCTCTTTCTGTGCTTAGTTGTACATGGTGTCTTCTTAAGTGTTTAAGCATTTGCAGTATGCATGTATGTGTGATTCATCCATTCTCCAATTGTAATCCTTTTATGTTTTCTTATTTCTGTCAACAGAAATCCAGCTCCTCTACCACTACAAATGAGAAAATAACAAAACTGTATGAATTAGGGGGTGAACCAGAGAGGAAAATGTGGGTGGATCGCTACCTGTCGTTCACAGAAGAGAAGGCAATGGGCATGACTAATCTACCTGCTGTTGGCAGAAAGCCCTTAGACTTGTACCGTCTCTACATGTCTGTCAAGGATATTGGCGGGCTCACCCAGGTCTGGTGTTGTGTGAAAGCAGTTATATTTATGAAATGTTTGGGTTTTTTTTCCCCCAAAACTTTATTTAAATGCTTCCCTTAATACAGGTTAATAAGAACAAGAAGTGGAGAGAACTTGCTACAAACCTGAATGTGGGCACATCAAGCAGTGCAGCTAGCTCTCTAAAGAAACAATACATACAGTGTCTGTATGCATTTGAGTGCAAAATTGAAAGGGGAGAAGACCCACCACCTGATATTTTTGCATCTGCTGAAGCAAAGAAGCAGGCAAAAATCCAACCACCATCACCGGGTGAGATTTTAACCTTCATTTGCAGATTACTATGGTGGTCATAGTTATTCTTTGTGTTCATTATTTTTTCCCCCCTTCATGGTTTCCACACATTCAGCTGGCTCAGGCTCCATGCAGGGACCGCAGACTCCTCAGTCCACAAGTAGCTCCATGGCCGAAGGAGGGGATCTAAAACCCCCTACACCAGCATCCACCCCACACAGTCAGATGCCTCCCATGCCAGGCATGAGGTGAGCTTCATCTTGAAAGTAAGTTTCATTTTCATTGAAAAGTAGAAACACTCTTCAATGAAAGCAGGTTTACACAATACTTCTCCATTTTAACTTTCCTCATTTTGGAAAGGGAACAGTCTTTCTGGAGACGGTAATGTAAGTCTGTGGCCAATATGCCTTCCGTGCATTGGCTACTGCTAGTTAACATTTGTAGAGACTGTTCATTGCCACCCCTAAGCCTCCGGTGTGCATGTCTTTATACCTTATTTCAGTGTGTAACTTACACTGCTTGTCTCCCCCACCCCCTTAATGTCTCTGCGTAAAGGAATAACTCGGTGGGGCTCCAGGACGCGTATGATGGTTCAGATCCTTCTTACCAGAAACGAAACTCCATGACTCCTAATCCTGGGTACCAATCAGACATGATGGGCAGAATGCCTTACGATGCTAGCAAGGATCCTTATGGTGGTATGAGAAAAGGTAAGCACCACAGTTTCTCTGTGGCTTTGATTCTGATACTTGTAATTGGATTAGTTTAATCATTCTCCCCCCTGTCTTATTCAGGTGCTGATCCTTTCATGTCTTCAGGTCAGGGACCCAGTGGGACAATGGGAGACCCTTATAGTAGGGCTACAGGCCCAGGTATGCCAAATATGGCTCAGCGTCAGCACTATTCTTATGGTGGTTACGACAGAGTGAGGCAAGTATTCCACAACATATAATATGCTGATTAAAATATTATTATAAAATATTAAATGTTACATTGCCTAAATGCAACAAACTTAACCTTTTTGTTTAACTACTAAAGGCCGGAACCTGGTCTTGGTCCAGAAGGAAGCATGGGAAGTGCTGGCACTCAGCCAAATATGATGCCTTCCAACACAGATAGTGGCATGTACTCACCAGGGCGCTATCCACAACAAAGGTGAGAAGAATTGTCAAAGTGTTAGCTATTTGAAGTGACTCGTCTGCTTAGCAAAAATATTTCATCATCCAAATTGTTGCAGTGCTTTATTCAATTTTTCTATCATTTCTCTTGTAGGCATGACTCCTACAGCAATCAGTACCCCACACAAGGTACATCAGGTAGTCCCTATCAAGGTCAACAGAACCCAATGTATCAACAACAGGTAAGCCATGAGTAAAAAGAAAGACCTACTTCTGTGCTACCATTATAAGAAGTACCACCTCCTTCTCACCTCAGTTTATGTTCCAGTCTTTACTCATGAATGCCCTCATCATTCTTTTATGGCTGTCTGAGAAAATCTTGACACCATATACTGTCTTTCTAATTCTTAGAACTACAAGCGTCCAATGGATGGTAGTTATGGCCCATCTTCTAAACGCCATGAAGGGGAAATGTACAGTGCTCCTTATGCTGGGCCACAGAGTGGACAAGGTCAACAACCGCAACCTCAACCGCAACAGACACCTGGGTCAGGAGTGCAACCTCCTCCTGGTCAGCCTTCTCCAGCTCCAAGTTCACAGTCTACTCAAGACCCTTATGGCCAATATGGGAGTGGTTATCCACAAAGTGCTGGGGAGCGCAGGCCTGCACCCACAGGGCAGAATCAGTTTCCTTTTCAGTTTGGGCGTGAAAGGGTGTCATCCACTCCAGGGAACAACACACAGCCACCTCTGCCACCTAGTGGAATGGGAGGGTCTACAGAAGGAACCCAACCTGCAGCCATGTGGCAAGGTCGGGGAGATATGGGCTACAATTATCAGGGGAGGCCTGGTCCTCCTCCAGCGAGCACACAAGGACCTAGTTATCATTCTGGGCCACCTCGTGGAGATGATTTGGTGCATTCAGATCAGCGACTTAGCCACGAGGGCCAGTGGCCACCTCATGTTAACAGGCAGCAGCCCCCCTTTGTGCCTGCCCCTGGTCCACCTATGAGCAGAGCTCCACCACAGTCTGGATACCAAGCCTCCTCAAGCATGCCTAACCATCTGCCTCAGGTAGCTAGCCCAGCCACCCCTCGGCCACTGGAAGCCCACACCTCACCCAGCAAGTCCCCGTTCTTGAAGATGCAGAAAGCTGGACCCCCTGTGCCTGCATCACATATTGTGCCCACCCCAACCCAGCCACCTCTCATTCGCAGGGATATAACGTTCCCTCCAGGTTCGGTGGAAGCCACACAGCCTATACTGAAGCCACGGAGACGCCTAACGGCGAAGGAGATCGGTATGTTTGAGGAGAGAATTTCTTAGCTGCCCATTTTACTTAAGAGTACCTGTCGCCTTTTCTGACCTGTTTATTCTAGTAACTGCATGCAAGCAGTGACCATTGTACATTTATTCATTTAACTCTTTTGTGCCATTCTTCTGTGTTTTTTTTTTTTTTCTCTTCTAGAAGCTTTTGACTGAACTGCCAAGTGGGTATTATCACCTGGGGGGGGTGTCCCTTCAGTCTGCTACTAGCAGCACTACTTGACGTATGTCACTGCAAGGACACACCCCCATCTGGTAACACCCTGCTGGCAATTCATAAACTTCTAGCAGAGTGTCACAAAAGTCATAAAACGTGCTCGTGAATGGTCATTTCAATTTACTAACAGACGTATCTCAGTAGGTGATGGGATCCTATGTACTTTTTTTAACAACTCTATATAGCAACAAATAAAGTAAACAATATGTAAACGGGAAATGTGTAGAATGAGATGTGAGTTGACCAGCTATACCTTTTTCGTACTGATGATTGGTGGTGTCCGACACCCGGGATCACCACCAATCAGCTGTTTGCGAAGGCAGCGGCACTCGCAGTAGCACTGTGGCCGCCTTGCTGCTTCCCGCAGGCCATTGAGGTCACAACTACATCACGTGGCTTGGGTGCGGCTCAACCCCATTCACTTCAGTGGGGCTGAGCTGCGCCTAGGACATGTGACAGTTGCAAAGTCACTGACCTGTGGGAAGCTGGGAGAAGGCCACGATTCTACTGCAAGCGCTGCTGCCTTCTCAAAAACAGCTGATCGGCTGGTATCCTGGGTGTTCGACCCCCACCGATCAGATGCTAATCTATCCAAAGGATAGATCAGTAGTATGAAAAAGGTATAGAACCCCCTTTAAGAGTTCCCTCAACAAGAATGATCTTTAGCTGAACTCCTGCTGTCATTTCAACAATCTTAACTCTGTAGTACAAACAACGAGAACAATCTTTGTAAAATGCCTTATTGGACAAATGCCTCTTTCTGTGCCTCCTGCACTGATCCACTCGCTGTCAATTCACTACTTAAAGGGAATGTGTCATCGGAAAGTGACCTATTAAAATTTTTGTTAAATATGCATTTTTTTTTTGTAGAATTTTTGGTGACTTATTTTTCCATATCACTATCTGTATTTAAAGTTGTGCTGTGTTCCGATGGGCTTATGTTGAAACTTCATGTTTACAATGACAGATAACAGCTCTGTATAGATAAGTGATGTCACTTAGGAAAGGTGGATCATGTGTTATCTGCTCCCTTCTGATCTCTGCACTGCTTACAGAAAATCTTCTGTAAAAGTGGGGACATGGAAAATTATCACCCAAAAATGTGGAAAAAGATTTAATATAAAAACTTGATTTAAAGAGGACCTTTATCGTGGTTTCAAAATCAGTACCTGGCACTGTAGCAGTAGCTAGATGAGAGAGGACAGCTCACAGCCAGAGAGAAGGAGGTGCCCACTGAGAAATGCTGGCATCTCCTCCTCCCTGTACCGATGCTATTGATTAGCATACAGGACGCTAGGCACAGCGGCGAAACGGCGCAGCGGATCTGGAAAAAAAAGTGCCATATCTCATCTAGTAAACATCAGCTAGTGTCAGGTACTGATTTTGAAAAGTCAAATCACGTGAGAGATCCTCTTTCAAGTTAATTTTCTGATGATACACTCCGTTTAAATTCACCTTCAAAGATGGTTGTGTACTGATATTCTATGTAAGGCTTTAATGGAGTGGACGCAGGCAGGAGCTCTGCATAGCCGATCACTGCTTCTGCCTATTTCGCTACACTCACAGGTTGATGGAAAAAACTGCCATTAAATGGACATGCTGTCAGTTTTTCATGGCCATTTTGCATCCATGTATGCATCCCGTTTTTATGGCAGTTAAAAACGGATGAATTTCATTGGCTCATCCACTTGCATGCACTGGGACAGTTTCTCCTCACTTGATGCAGATGGATCTGTTCTCCCAGCACGATTTCGCCATGTGCGCCCAGTGTGGGTACGTCATCAAGCAGGGAACGCAGGTCCTTCTGCATCAGGTGAGGAGTGACTGTCTTTGCGTGTGCAAGTGGGGGGGGGGGGGGTTAACCCGTAAAAGGCTATTTTTTGCACTAGAGTACCTGTTTTTAACAACGTTGGGTGGGTGCACTCTTGTCTAAATGGCACCACCGATTTCATTGAGTTGTGACTGGCCATGATAACGGACAACAATAGGACATGTCGCTTTTTTTTTACACCCACTAATCACTAGATGTTAAAAAAAACAAAACCAACCATTTGAATAGCCCCACTGACTTCAGTTGATTATGTAAACAGCTGTCACATGGCAGTTTTTCACTGTTGTATGAATACAGCTTAAGGCCTGGCATAGCACATCAGAGAGGAGCTGGCACAGGTAAGAGCAGTAATGTGTACTCCTGCCTGTCCATCACTGTCAACAGCTCCACGGTGGAATCCATACACCACTGACAGCCAAAACTCCAAATCACTGTAGACACCTGAACTAGGTGACTAAAACGTTAAATCAATAAACTGTTACAAAGATGAATTCTGACTTATTTAAAATATAGAAGTTTATGGAAGCCACTGCTGAGTGACAACGTTGCAGTATTTAGTTTTCTATCTCGCCCCCATTTTGGATTCACAGCTGCTTGTGTGCTACTGAAAGACAGTGGGGACAGTGTGTCCTGTTGTGTGCAGAGATAGCTTAGCAGCTAGTCCCCACTCACTTGCAGAGGAGCAAGCTGCTATGTGTTAGATACAAGTCATGCTATGGTCAGAAAAGCTGCAGCTCCTCATGTAAACAAATGACACCTGGTTTATGTCTTTTTTTTTTTTTTTTTTTTGTGTTAAGTGGGCAACATCAAGCAACTGTTGGAAAGAATACATTGGTGTACAGGTTTTTTTTAATGGGTTTTTCTGGAAATTTGAATTTATGGTTGTTTATCTCTAATCAGGGACTCCTGAGGCTTGGCGTGTGATGATGTCATTGAAATCTGGCCTCCTTGCTGAAAGTACCTGGGCACTGGACACAATTAACATTCTTCTTTATGATGACAACAGTATCATGACATTTAACCTCAGTCAGGTGAGCCTATACATTTTAGGTCTTCAGCTTTTGTGGATATTGTAATTAAGAACTTGCAAGTGACAGTGTTTCCTGTTTGTTTATGCAGCTGCCTGGGTTACTGGAGTTGCTGGTTGAATATTTCCGACGATGCCTGATTGAAATCTATGGGATACTCCGAGAGTATGAAGTTGGAGAACCCGCACAAAAGACCCTACTTAATCCTTCCACTCATGGCTCTCACAGGCCAATTTTTGGTGATACAGAGTCCAGTGATGAGGACTGCCAACCATTGACAGATGGCGACACCCAAAGCGAGGATGAAGGAGAAGAAGAAAGGAAGGCCTATTCAACACCCTGTAATTCAAGTGAAGATACTCAGCGGCATACCAGCAAGTTTGACAAACTTCCTGTAAAGATAGTTCAGCGGGAAGATGCCTTTGTGTTGGACTGCTCGCACCAGTTGGGTCGTCGGCAAGAATTTGATAGTGGCCTCTTACACTGGCGAATAGGAGGAGGTGACACAACTGAGCACATCCAGACTCATTTTGAAAGACGCCCTGATCCCCCTGTTCGTAAACGTCCCCAAACAAAGCGTCGTTCAAAGGAGCAGCAAGTTCCTGTTGTGGAGGATACAACTGCCACCATAGATGATGTCTTGTGTTCCCGGTCCAGTTCTTTGCCGCCAGATTCAGGCGAAATCTCTGAAGAGGACTCTGAATTTCAGTTAGGTGGTAGTCCTTCACCACGCAACAGACATGGTCTTAAAATTCTTGAGGATGAACCACGCAGCAAAGATGAAACCCCCCTGTGCACACTGGAAGATTGGCAAGATGCTCTCTCTCGCCGTTGTGTGTGCATATCAAATATCTTGCGTAGCTTGTCTTTTGTGCCAGGCAATGACTTGGAAATGTCAAAGCACCCAGGACTGTTACTTCTCCTTGGGAAACTTGTGCTGCTCCATCACAAGCACCCAGAAAGGAAACAAGCACCCCTCACCTATGAAAAAGAGGAGGACAGAGACCAAGGAGTTAGTAGCAATAAAGCTGAATGGTGGTGGGACTGTCTGGAAATATTGCGTGAGAACACACTGGTCACTCTTGCTAATATATCTGGTCAGCTTGATCTTTCCCCCTACCCTGAAAGCATTTGTTTGCCCATCCTTGACGGTCTGCTACACTGGGCAGTTTGTCCATCAGCTGAGGCTCAGGATCCATTTGTAACGTTGGGTCCCAATGCAGTACTTTCTCCCCAGAGACTGGTGTTGGAGGCCCTTAGCAAACTGAGCATTCAAGATAGCAATGTGGACCTAATACTTGCCACACCACCTTTCAGTCGTCTCGAAAAGCTGTATGGGACATTGGTGAGGTTCCTAAGTGACAGAAAAAACCATGTGTGCAGGGAAATGGCAGTGGTGCTTCTAGCAAACTTGGCACAGGGCGATAGTTTAGCGGCCAGGGCTATTGCCCTTCAAAAAGGCAGCATTGGTAACCTGCTAGGTTTTCTTGAGGATAGTCTGGCAGCCACTCAATTCCAGCAGAGTCAGGCTGCCCACTTACATGGACCCTCTGCTCCCTTTGAACCCACAAGTACGGACATGATGCGACGGGCCTCACGTGCCCTGCTTGCTTTGGCAAAAGTTGAGGAGAATCATTCTGAGTTCACACTGTATGAGGCCCGTCTGCTGGACATCTCAGTGTCTCCACTAATGAACTGCTCCGTGTCACAGGTCATCTGCGATGTTCTCTTCTTGATTGGCCAGTCATGACAGCTGCAGTGGATAACTTCCCAAAATGGTTTGCTCCTCCCTTCACCATAGAAAGGAATCCTCCCTGACTGTTGATTCCATACCCTCTTCCTTTCCTCCCTTTTTATTTATGCAAAAACTACGTCTCAATCCACTGTCCGCCCCAGAGAGGAAACCTGGTCACCCTTGTGGAATTTCCCACCCACTCTTCCTCTCTGTGTTTTGGTGTTAACCAAAGCTACTGTATTTCAGTGAATTTTTTTATCTAGGGGAAGGGGCTCCACTGTAACTACACTTCCCTCCCCCGAGTCTACTGTTTATTAGGCCCACAACAGCCAAGGGATGGGCTCCATATTCTAAGGAGATAAAAGACTTCTGAATCTTCAAGGAAGGAGAAGGATTCCCTCCTTTATCGTAAAAGTAACTTGCCCTACTCCTCACCTTGCAATCTTTAGACTAGAATTTGTGTGCCCTGAACCTTTAAACAGAAGAAAAAATATGAAAAAAAAAAAAAACCCTGAAAAGAGACAATACCTTTTTAACTGTGCTGAGAAACCCCGCAGAATCCATTCGGAGCTGGAAAAACCCACAACCTCAGAGACTCCAGATGTAGGTTTTTAAATGGAGAGCGGCAAAAGTCGCTTTTAGTTTCCGGAGGAGAGAGACGCGCAGAGAAGTCGCTTTTCCCCCAAAGTTTCATGTGAAGCAACACCCTTACCTCTTTAAACTTAGATTGTAATAATCGGAGATCGCCTCTTATAACTGGTTTTAACCTTTAGCTTGTAGGTTGCAAGCTGCGATGTCTGTATATATGATGATGTACATTAAAGACACACCTCTTGTATTCCCCCTCAATATTTCCACACTTTAACCCTCACCACCCTCACAAGCTCTTTCTTGGATCTATGGAAAAATGGGGGAAGGGTCACGGTTACTTTCCTTAAGGCCCTTCCAACCACCCTCCCAAAGGAGGAACATCTTATAGATGGTTTGACCCACAGAGCAGCAACCCCCACCCATCACCTCTTCCCACTTTCACCCTTTGTATATCCAGCAATCCTATCAACTTTTACTTTTCCATTTCCAATCAAGGTGTGAGTTTTTTTGTTTTTGTTTTTTTTAGTTTCAGTTCCAACAATTTGACAATTTTTTTCCAGCGATTTCTGCATATTTGTAGCTCTGAAAAAATGTAAATTTCAGCCTATTCCTTCTTTTATTTGTTTTATTTTTATTTTTGCTTAATGATATATCATTTATTCAGTATGAAATCTTTATACTCTATGTTCCCGTGTTAAGAATAAATGTACATTAAATCTTGTTAACAGAGTTGTTAAGAGCTTTTCTATGAATGGTTACTGGAAAATACACAACTGCTGATTAGAGATGAGCGAATTTTATATTTAGAAATTTGTTTCCGCTTCGTTTAGTGGTAAAGGCAGAATTGCGTTATGGATTCAGTTACCACGGACCATAACGCAATGCATTCCGTCATAGAATTGCGTTATGGTCCATAACGCTATTCTGCTTTTACCACTAAACAAAGTGGAAACTAATTTCTACATATGAAATTCGCTCATCTCTAGTGCTGATCAGCTAGGTTCAGAGGTTTGTCTGCCCTAAGGGCTCATGCACACAGCGTTTTTGTGGTCCAAAATACAGACAAGAATAGGACATGTCCAATATTTTTATCTGGTGCTGCAGATTGGACCTGCGCTGAAGTGAATGTGTCTGCATCTGGCCCGCCAAAAATGTGTATTTGCAGACTAAAACAATAGTTGTGTGCTTGAGGCCTAATTTTGTATGAAACACTACCACAGCTTTAAACCTATTTGCCATAAAGCAGGGATGCTCAACCTGTGGCCCTCCAGCTGTTGCAAAACTACAACTCCCATCAAGCCCCAATATAGCCCCATGTAGGCTGTCCATGCATGCTTAGAGTTGTAGCTTTGCAACAGCTGGAGGGCCGCAGGTTGGGCATCCCTGAGGGACTCAAGGGCAGGGTAGTAGTTGTAGTGCTGTGGTCACTGTAGAGAAGCATGAAAATAGGTTTTGCTTTGAAAGTATTTGATGCTCACTGTAATTTATTAGAGCAGCCTTAAAGGGGTCTTGATTTGAGATTTCATGATGCCTGTGGTTCGGGGAGGATGAAACTGATGACAGGTTGGTAAAAACGGAGCCGGAAGCAGAAGGCACTGTCCACTGTGTTACTCTGGCATGCTGCAGCTCAGGTTCCATTCACTTAATTGGGAGTGGAGCAGAACTGCAATACGCCAGCCACTACACGTGGATGGCACCTCTGTCAACGCCTCTGTTATGTTTCTAGCACTGACAGCACAGCAGGTAGTTGGGGATGTCAGAACCCCTACCGATCCGATATTGGTGTCCTATCCAGAGGATAGGTCATCAGTATCTAAAGTTTGGAAAACCCCTGTAAAGCAAAATCATCGGTTTCATCCTGACTGAACCATGGGCAGCATGAAATCTCAATAGGCTGAGGTGTTTCTGAGAAAATATAGTTTTAAAAAGAAGCCAGATACAGGGAGAAGAGTCATGGGGGCAACGACACTCACTGTCTCTCCCTGCCTAACTCTGTTTGATTGACCGGCTTCTCCCTGTTTTCATATAGGGAGAGTCCTGTCAATCAAGCAGGGTGGGGAGTGGCCTTAAAGGAGACTCTTGCCCCATGTCCTGACTCCTCCTGTTTTCTCTGGAAAACATGAAGGGTTCAGGGAGCACGAAATGGACTAGATTCCCTTTTCCATAGAAAAATAGAGTTAAAAGTGGGTGTTACAAGTCCCCTAGCCAAAGCCATGTTCCTGTGCAGGCTTACACTGATGGTATTGACTGAACAGTGTTGGGTTCTGTAAGGACACGCCCCCAACTTGTATTTCCAAGCTCACTGTATATTTCTAGGAGGAGTAACTGGGAGGGCACAATGGAGTGTTGCTCCAGAATCATGGGGTTAAAGTATTTACATGAGTCCTCTTTTGAAGAGAATACATATTAAATCTGTCTTTTGGTTGGTGTACTAATGTGAGCCTGATGAACCCTTATTTTTATATAATATTATGGATTTGCTTGTACATTACTATACCGGTTACCAGAGCTGTTCTTTGTACACTCAATCATTTACACTACAGCAGCCAGGAACCCTTTCCATTTATTCATTGATGTTTGGCTTTTTATGGTTTGAACTGCATATTAGTGTTGTGAAAAGTGACATGAAAAGGCTTCCAGCCAAATCTGTGCCTAGATTACATTAATTATAGTACACCCACCTACAGGAGAGGTCACCTCTTCAAAAGGGTATCTTAACGTAAGCATGGAGTGGAGCAGCCAACTGCAGACGGGGACGAGCCTCCCTAGCATCACCTGTCACAGCCTGGCATTGGCTGCTCCATTCCCCTGACACCGGATGTTTTCATCCCCACACAGATAGAAGGAGCAGGGAGCCAGGTAAATAGAATCAGTGTGAGGGGCCTGGGTGCATGGGGGGGGGCACTTCCAGCCTCTGATAATCCCTTTAAGTGATAATTGTTTATTGCGGTTCGTTATGGACTCGTGATGCCAAATGTAAGGAGGTGTTTTAATTTTGAAATTTTTTTTCATCCTGAATCTTTTCCCACAAAATATATATTAATCTGCTCAGCTCCTCCTGCCCTATAACCTGCTGCCTGTAACTTGCGTTACATTTTCATTGTTAAAGGTTCCCTTTAATGGAAATGTCACCACAAATAGGATCTGCCAGTTAAAACCAGATAGTAATGAATCTCCTTTTTTTTTTTTTAAATCTGATTGTAGGGGTTTTTTCATTCTATTTTTTGAACATGATTATGGGGGCGGCCATCTTGTCTGAGCTGTTCTTAATAGTATTTAGAAAGCATTAAGAAAATTGCTTTACGGCAGCCCCATGGGCCATAGACACAATGCTCAGGAGAGGACCTCATTGACGTCTATGGGAGAGTTTTCTGGGCATGCTCTGTGATATGTTCAGAGGTCATTTTCCAAGGAAAGAATAGATAAGCTTTCACTATGACTTACTGTGAATGGTGGATGCTATTTTATCTATAAACAGAAGTTATATAATTACAGAAAGCAAATAATTGCAGTAAAGTGATCTGTACTGACCATTAGACTCAATGGTCAGTGTGAGAACTGCAAGATTTTATGGTTGTTTAAATAGACATTGACATGGAAAATTAAATAGAACATCAAAAATTATTTTAAAAAAGAACATTAAAGGGGTTATCCAATATCAATAACTGCCCCCACCCCCATGCGCCGGGCCCCGAACTGGGAATATACTTACCTGGGTCCCCGCTTCCTGCACCGTTCCTGGTCCCCGCACTGCAGCTGCTGCTTCATCCCACCCCAGTACTGGATGTTTTTATCCATGTACAGGGAGAAGCAGCGGCGGTGCGTTGACCCAGGTAAGTATATTCATAGTGAAGGGCCTGGCACATGGGGGGCAGTTATTGATATTGGATAACCCCTTTTAAACATGAAAATGTGATTTAAAAAAAATAGGTCATTTGCTGATGAAATTTCCTTTAAATTTTGAACTACAATACATTGTACAGTACACTGAAATTGTGTGCTTTTAACTTATACAAGTAGCCACTCCCCTTTAAAATAAATAAATAAAAATTAAACAGTGGTGCCCCAAAAGAAGCAGACCAAAAATACGGTTGTGTGCATGGGGCCTAAGGCTTCATTTACACGTCCGTATTTTGTTTCCGTGTCCGTTCCGTTGGAGCTTAAGTGTGTATACAGAGTCTCAAATGTATAAAATGTTTTACTGAAACTTTTCCCATAAAACTATATATCAATCCCTGCTCTATAATATGCTGCCTGCAGATTGCATTTTGTGGCGGCAGGTCCTCTAAGGGGGGTTTTCAGGATTATGGCTGAAGCTTGTGGTACATAATTACAAAATCATACTCTCCTGCTCCATTCAGTGATCTTCTGGTGCCCAGCCTGTTTACGTCCAGCTGCCGTCACATGGCTCATCTGCATATGTGCTACTTGGGTACTTGTCACTGCTAAGGCCAGTTGCAGACTGCAGCGGTGCACATGATCCTGTCTGCACCCTGGCTAGAAACTGCTAGGGAGTGGAAGATTGCCAAAGGGAGTGGCAGGGTGTGTGATTTTTTTTTTTTTTTTTTGAATTGGGTACCACATGCTCTGGGCGTGGTTAGAAAGGTCCATAATCCTGGAAAGCCCCTCTAACTAGGTTGCCCCACCATAAGAACTTATCCCTGATCAGTATGTTGCTGGCCACGGGGACTCCCACTGATCAACAGAATGGGGTGGAGCAACTCTGGGGCAATTCAAGAGATGGCCAAATGCTGTACTTGGCTTTGCTCCTGTGGTCCTATAGAGTCAAATGGAGTAGCAACATATGTGTGAAGGCCACCTTGGCATGGTTTCCACTCCAAAGAGCCACCGTTAGCTGTGCTGAATCCGCCTCCCCTTGTTTTCATTGGGAGGCTGTGATTACACTACGAAAGGACATGTGCCTCTACGGCATTAAAAAACAAAACGGAGCACCATGGGATACAGAGTGGATTTTGCCTTTACAATATCGGAAATGTGAATGGGGCCTTAAGGTTTCACCGGTGATTTCATAAATGTCAGGGCATATGTAATCGCCACTGGGGGTTTTTCTTCTACAGCACCTTTTCAAAGCGTGACCTGGCAAGAGTCTTGGGGATGGAGCTGAGAACGTCTAGGCAGTAAACGCTGAATTCTGGCTGCTTGCAGCTACAAGCCTCCTGTACTTTGCCTGCCTATGATCCACAATGCCAGTTCTATTTCAATGCTGACAGCTTGGCCCGGCTCACATCTGCATTGTGGTGTCCATTATTGGTGTAAACCATGATGCTTGACATGTCCAGATCCCATCAAACGGAGGCAGATGTGAATATGGCCCAGCACATCCCCGTGCAGTTCTTCCCAAATACAGAAACCTCTCTACAGGGCAGATTTCTGATGTTGGTGCCTATAAAGTGGGTCCTTGCCTGATGTTGGGAGCAATGCAGGTAAGTTGGTTAAATGGTAGTGCCCAGTTGTGTGCCCACTTCTACAAAACAGCCATAGGAATGCATTGTCATATGTAGTTCAATATCGGATGAAATGGATGACCTGCAGCTAAAGTAGGAGCTGAAACCTAATGTTGGCATTACTGGTCCACTTGCTGGATTGTGTGATATACAGAGATGGTATTGTGCTCTACAGCAGTTGGTCAGATATTTTTCTAGCTTGTGATCTGCAGCCAGATGTGACAATACTTTTGCTTAAAGGGCATCTGTCAGCAGATTTGTACCTGTGAAACTGGCTGTGTGAACGGAGCTTAGCCCCGCCCAGGCCAGTGATAGTAGTCGTGACGTCACTGGGCCTGCGGTAAACACAGAAGGCCACGGCGCGCCTGCAGTGCCGCTTCCTTCTCAAACAGCTGATCGGCAGGGGTCCCGGGTGTCGGACCCCCGCCGATCAGATGCTGATGATCTATCCAGAGGATAGATCATCAGTTTGAAAAAACTGCAGAACCCCTTTAAGCAGTGGGAGAGAATGGAGTCCCTAGGTGTAATGGCAACGCCCCTGTTGCTCCTAGTGTCTCATTTGCATATCTTAAAACCATTTTTCTCAGCCACGTGGACACATACAGTAACCAAGTGCACATGTAACGGAACGGGTCAGCCAGTTTCATAGGTACAAATCTGCTGACAGATGCCCTTTAAAGGGGTGTTCCCAACTGGACATACATGGCCTATACAGATGATATGCTTTAAAGGGGTTATAGTTACTGTTTCCCTGCTGCATCTCCCTGTCGCGTGGATCAAAACATCTGGTGAAGGGGGGCAGCCAAAAGCAGACTGCAATGGGGACAATCCTCCCTAGCATTGCAGGTGACACTAGGGAGACTCAAGTCCCCAACCCCCGTCAACGGATGTTTTGAGCCGTGGATGGGGAGAGGGAGCAGCTGCCATGCGGGCATCAGAAATGACACGGGTGCCAGGGAGCGTGGTAAGTATAACCTATATGAGGGGCCTGGGCATTGGTGGGTCATTACAGGGGTCAGATAACCCTCCAGCAGCTATGGCCCTCCAGCTGCTGTAAAACTACAACTCCCAACATGCCCAGATAGCTGTAGGCTGTCCAGACATGCTGGGAGTTGTAGTTCTGCAACAGCTGGGGGCCGCAGGTTGGGCATCTCTCCTTTAAATGAACGATGGGTGTGGGTCCCAGCTCCTGAGTTACAGAAACATAGCAAAGCCCTGCTCAGCCGCTTCCTGTAGCTGTAACCCTTTAAGGCAGGGATCCGCAACCTTCAGCACTTCATCTGCTATGCAACTACAACTCCCAGCATGCACACTTCTGGGAGTTGTAGTTTCAGAACAGCTGGAGGTTGCGGATTGCTGCTTTAAAGGGGTTGTCCAAGTTATATTTATTGATGACCTATCCTCAGGGTCCGACAGCCGGCACCCCCTGCCGATCAGCTGTTTGAAGAGGAGGTGCAGCCTGTACCAGTGCTGCCTCTTCATTGTTTACATCCTAGCTATAACATGGGTAGTGGTGAGCTGGTGTAATTACACCTAACAGTACCATTCATTTCAATGGGACGGCTCGTTCCTATACAAGTCTATCCATTGAAATGAATTGGGCGGTTAGGTGTAATTACACCTGCTCACTGCTATGTATGTTATGGTCAGCAGGTAACCAATGAAGAGGAGGCAGCGCTGGCACAACACACGCCTCCTCTTCAAACAGCTGAGCGGCAGGGGTGCCGGCCGTCGGACCACCACCAATCTGATATTGATGACCTAGCCTCAGGACAGAATATAATGGAAACGTACCAGACCCTCTTCTGGTGGCGAATGAGGCTTCAGATGGCTTTTCTTGCTTTAATGGGAAATTTAGAGTTCAAAAATACAAGGGCTTTATGGGGTTATTGTGGCCTGAAGGTGTAGCAGATTTGTGGCAGAGCTTTTATCTGAAAATACATCAGAATGGCCTTGTTTCTGTAAATCCCAGTTCGATGAATAGGACAGAAGCGTGTGAAGCTATAAATTAGTGCCAATGTATTGTTGCTGAGGCCTGCCATCTTGTTGTGGAATATAGTAGCACTATGTGAGCATTAAATAAAAAAAAAATGTGGACTACATGTTATAATGGCATTTCCTAATGGGGGAAGCTGATCACTAACGAACAGATGGGCCTTCTCCCCCTGCAGTGCCCTCTAGGTGCTTCAGTCAGATTGGCACCTGGCATCATGCTGCCGCTTGCTTTAACTGCTAGTATTTATTTTCTAGAGGCGTCCTTGTATGTGACATTAGTGGCCTCATGTGGGTACAGGTACACCCAGCTGTGCTGTGCAGGCACTTGGTGGTGCCAGCCTGGCAGAAGAGGCTTGAGATGATGAGGTATCCTGTTCTTGCGTGGTTATAGCTCTTCTGCGGCTCCGTCTTCATGACCGCTACGTTAGGCTACATTCACACAGCCGTGCACGTCTAACACTCTTCATAGGGCCCATTGTCCAAATGCCTATTTTAGTTTGCAAACTGGACATGTTCTATAATCAGGGGCACGGATGTGGACAGCACACAGGTGCCAGCCATGAGTTGTCTGCATTTTTGCAACAACCCCATAGAAATGAATAGATCTGTGTGTGATCTGCAAAAAAAAAAGGGGGGGGTAGCCACAGACCGATACACACTGATAAAATGACATCTTTTGGGGTGCCTTCACACAAGGCAGATTTTGTAACAGAACGGATCAGTTCCATTCACCTGACTGGGGCAACTTTCCGGCAGAGGATCTCTATACTGGACTTGCTTCAGCACATCAGGATGCATCCGTTTCATTAGGATGTGGTTGTGTGAAACCAAAACGGATCTGTCACAGTTGACTTACATTGTTTTTAGTGATGGGTCAGTTTTTATTTTTCCATTATTATGACCGTACTCAAAACAGTAGTTTTGCGTTCGGTCACAGAACAGATGTCCTGGATGGCAGCTTGAGGCTGTTGTGGTGGCAAGTACATGGATTCCTCAAGCCGTATTTAGGTGAATACAGACGTTTTCAAATTGTCGGCAAGGATATATGCCACGTGTGAACGCACCCTTAGGAAACCAGTAGGATTAGGGAGTGGTTTGGGGACATAAAAGCTACTGCCAGATTTCCTTTATGACATTCTTGATGCGTCAGACGCCATACATACACCCTGTATACACAAACAGACATGGCGCAAATACTACACAGCACTCCGTACTGAAAAGCGTTTTCCTTCTCCCCTGCGGATCGTGCCTTTAGAAGCGTGCCCCTCCCCCTATAGACATTGTGCTCCTGGACTGTTACTCTTGGTAACACTGGCGGGCGGATATGACGTAGTAGGAAGTAGGCGCTTGACCTCAGGGGTGAGGCTCGGTAATGTGCTGGGCTTTCGGTGCTGTGTGTGACGTACCATAGCACTAGTGAGGCGGCAGCTGGGATGATTTAGCTGTGGAGGCACTTATGTGGAAATATTCCTAATATCCGAGGCTGGAAACAAAGCCTTCCCAAGTACGTGACTGGAGCTCCCTCTAGTGGTGATCTATAGGCAAGGACGCCTCCATTGAACCTCGCTGGTTGCCTGAGCTGCAGATCGCACGTGCTGCCCACCTGCGACTACATCTTGGGGCTCAGGAGAATACCACAGGCTTTAGATAGTTTACCTATGGAAATATTAGTTATTAGATTCGGGAATATGGTCTGTCTGGTTCCTGCAGCCGGTGTATTACATTGTATTTTTTTGCGGCTGTAATTCTGTATATGACAAGGCAGGGAACAGGTGGTAAACATGTTACGGGATATTGTTAACCCATTCAGTTGAATAGGAGCTGAGCTGCAGCCACTTCATAGGGAACGGAGCTGCGGTAGTTCTGGTGCTGATCAGCGGGGGTAGGGTGTGTCAGACCGCCATTAATCTGATACTGATGACTACTTATTTTTTATCCGCAGGATATGGGATAAGTGTCTGAACAGCGGGCTCCGACTGGCGGGACCCCTGCAAGATGGAGGACATGCATGTTGCCGATCCATTCAGCCCTATGATGCTGCCAGAGCTTTGTACTTGGATGTCACTGGCAGTCCCATAGAGTTGAATGCATTGATAGAGATGCATGTGTGTCTGTCGCTCCAGCGGTTTGACCTTGCAGATGAGACACTTATCCCCAGACTGTGAATAAGTTGTCCTAATGGGACAACCCCTTAAGGGCTCTTTTACACGAGCAGATGCCATGCGTGGAATTCACTGCGTGAAAGAGAGCCAAGCCCCGTTCCGGACAGCAGAGAGACGGAGCATTAACATGATTAATAATGCTCTGTGCCTCTCTGTGATCTTTTTACTATAAAACCACAGTGAGATAAAGATCACAGAGCATTATCACTCATGTTAATGCTCCGTGTCTCTGCTGTCCTAAACGGGGCTTGGCTCTCTTTGACGCAGCGGATTCCACGCATGTCATCCTCGTGTGAAAGGGGTTGTCCGAGTTATATTTATTGATGACTTATCCTCAGGGTCCGACACCAGGCACCCCCTGCCGATCAGCTGTTTGAAGAGGAGGCGCGCGCTGTGCCAGCACTGCCTCCTCTTCATTATTTACCTGTTCGCCATTGAAATGAATGGGATGGCTTGGGTATAATTACACCTGCTCACCGCTGTGGATGGTAGGGCGAGCAGGTAAACAATGAAGAGGAGGCAGCACTGGCACGGCGCGCGCCTCCTCTTCAAACAGCTGATCGGCGGGGATGCCAGGTGTTGGACCACCGCCAATCGGATATTGATGACCTATCCTGAGTATAGGTCATCAATAAATATAACTTGGAGAACCCCTTTAAGCCCAGAAAGCCCAGGTCAGTTTCACACATGCTCCGTGTGACAGCAGTATTTCTCAGACTGAGCATTGCTCCTGTGAAGTCGTATTATAATGACTTATAATGCTGTGTATTCCTACCTGACCACAGCTGTACTGACCGCATTACGCAAGTACAATTCTGTACAGCTGAGGTCAGGCAGGAACACACAGCCTTATAATTTTGTGAGTTCGGGAAATACTTCTCTTATAGGCTCCTGTGAAATTGCCCTTGTACGCATGTTCTGCCCTCATTTCTTAATTTTTTTTTACCACAATAGGTCACTAGGGGTAGTGTTTAATGCATAAATTCCAACTTCTCTCCCGCACAGTACATGGAGACACATGCAAGCTCTTAGTGTAACCAGTGTGTCCATGGTGTCCTTTTTCTAGGTCTTGTCATGGCATGGTACTGGAGAGACTGTAAAATGTGGTGGAAGCATGACCTTTTTTTACAGGAGGTTGTACGCTTCTCTCTTTGGTGCCGGGGCCTTACCCTTTTATTGCAGGTGAGAAAATTCAGTAGGAAACTTGTGTTCATGACAAATAATTGACACGTAATTAATTTTCTATTTTTGTTTCATTTTTGTTTCCTTTGCAAGGTTGCGTTCAATCTCTTGATACCAGATCACAATGCTGATGCCTTTTCTCCACCTAGACTTGGACCAAGTGGTCTTGGAGACCATGCAGTTGAGCTGTTCTTTGGTGGTTTAGGACGATGGGATGCAGAACATTTCCTGTTCATTGCGGAGCATGGATATGTCTATGAGCACAATATGGCGTTCTTCCCCCTACTTCCACTTATAATTGGAGGTCTTGCACGAGGACCACTTCTGCCATTGGCCGGACTGTTGAGATTGCGAAGCCGATTGCTGATTGCCTCTGCCCTTCTAAACTGTGTTTGTTCCACCCTGGCAGCGGTGTACTTATACCGGCTTGGATGTGTGACTCTGCAATCACGTCGTTCAGCATTCCTTGCTGCACTTCTTTTTTGTATGAGTCCAGTTTCCATTTTCATGACTACTGCCTACTCTGAAAGTCTCTATGCACTGGCTACCTTCGCTGGGTTGTGGCAGCTGCAGAAGCATAGATCGCTATGTGGCTCAGTGTTTTTCTCGGCTGCCTCTGCTGCACGTTCCAATGGACTGGTTAATGCTGGCTTCTTGCTGCACTCAGCGGTGAAGGCAGTTATGCAGAGGAAAGGTAACTGCGGACAGTTGATGAAGACAGTATATGGGATTTTTTTGATTATTCTGCCTTTTGTCCTCTTCCAAAGTTTTTGTTATGCCAGATCTTGCCTCAACTATGGAAATGATCCAATACCTCAAGAACTTGTACAGCTAGCGATGGAAAAGGGATACCGTGTCCACAAGGAACCTGTTCCTGCATGGTGCTCATTTACGTTTCCACTAGCATATTCACATATTCAAAGTGAATACTGGGATGTTGGACTGCTTCGATACTTCAAGTTACAGCAGTTGCCCAACTTCCTGCTGGCTTTACCCGTTCTACTCCTGAGTATATCTGCAATATTGGAATACACATCTTGTAATGTAGAGCTATGCGGAACACTGGGTTTGTGTAAAGTGCAGAGCAAACACGTAAATGGATTCTACGGACCTCAAGTGTTTGTGTATGTGGCACATCTTGCGGCACTAACAGGGTTTGGATTCCTGTGTATGCATGTGCAGGTAAATAGTTTTGACCTTTGCATGAAGTTGCTCGCACAGTGCCCATTAGTAGCACTGGCATCCATAGCCTTTTCAAGTTATCACTTCTTTAGCGGGTTCTTTTTAAGTACAAAGTGGGCAACCCCTTTAAGAAAATATTTTGGAGGACCTTATAGAGTTATTATTTTAATACTATACAGAAATGTGTAGAGCTTTTAGTCTTGAAGCTGTTCAACATGTGAGGTTTTTAAGATATGGTGAAGCCTCTTCACTGTCAAGGCATAGCTTTGATACTCCTTATAAGTATCTGCAGGACTAAGCAGTGTATACTGGTTTTCATACATTAGTATATTAATACTATCCTTTCATTATACCACATATTACATGATTTTAGAGAATTTGATGGTGCAACAATGTAATATATTGTCTTGATGATATTTGTTCTCCTTGTAGGTGCTGACAAGGCTTCTCTTTTCTTCTTGCCCTGTGCTTTTCTGGTTCTGTTCACATGTGCTGCTCAAGAATGAACCATGGATTTGGGGTCTCAAGAAAGTCAAAACGACCCCCAACGCAGCCCTCCAATTACTTTTCGCCTGGCCTTCACTTCAACAAGGGACGAAGATCATTCTTGGTTATTTCTTAGGATACTGGGTGATTGGCACAGCATTACATGTGAACTTTCTCCCCTGGACATAATGGGCAAAATTTGGGAGGAGGTGTTTTGAACATTGTAAATTATGTGGAAGAACTCCATAAAATTGCACTGTAAATAAAAGGTGTATATTTATTTCTTTTAAAAATAGATAAAAAATCACAATATATTCAATGAGTCTTGGCCCCTTGAACTATGCTGGGCTACAACCATTGTACTAGAACAAAACTTTTTATGGGAAGTCCAATTAATTAATCACTATTGAAACACAAAAAGACTAGACTCCTAGTCCGTTCAGCGCACCACAGGTATTTAATTGGAAAGTTCTTCCATGTATGCTCTGGTCTCCTGTAAGCCGCATATGTAAAAAAATTTAAAAAAAAGCAATGGAAATAAAGGAGTAAATCTCCCTAGGCTTCCCTAGTATATATTCTGGTGTAGCCTAGGGAAGCTACCGCCCTGAAGAGGGCAACCCCTTTGACTGGAACCCAAGTATTGTACTGCCCCTGTTCAACCCTACATAGATTTCATTGGTATTGTGCCAATTCATCAGGACACTTGTGATAGGTAGGAAATGTACAATGAGGAGTTGTATAGCCTGCTCACTCCCAACTCAATCGGATAGACTTATTTCCAATTTACTGTACTTGGGGTAGAAAATCATGGAATAGAACGAAGTAACGTAGATATTTCTACACACACACACTACACTATATTAATGAACAAGGGCTATAGCGATATGAAAAAGCTTCCCAATTTGAATTGGTTATTTATAACACAGACGGCACCACCACACACACAGCTGCCTCTTTTCCTGCCCTCCCTGGATACTACGGTAAGTAAAGGTGGACAGTAACATGTGCGTGTATATATACCGTATATATATCTCTCAAGATCCCAACAATATACTGTCTACAGGATCTACACTTCTAACCGACTCACATCCATCAGATACTCATACATAAATAGCATATATATATATATATATAATCTACACGTCCATAATCTCACACATGTAAATGGAATACACCTACAGGTTACAAATATCTATATGTACACATAAGTCTACTGTAATATTATATTAATCTACATACACAGAAAGCACACATGACTCTGTGAATAAAGTCTAAAGGTGCAAGCGATCCAGGCCTTGATGCAAGGACATGAATGTAGATGGAGGAGGAACCACATCACGCGCAGGATTGTGAAGAAAAAATGGTGTGTTTTTTCACCAGTGTCCACAGGGACGTTTCAGCTCCTACATAGTTTGAAAAATACGCTATTTTTTCTTCTCCATCCTGCGAGCCCCTTTTCTGTCTATCCAATTAATAGGTATATTTTATGTGGTCATAGGACTGAGGGTCTGGCTGGCATGCCATATTCCCCTGAAACAATACTAATCAATGATTGGACGCCATTATGAGTCTTCATTGGAGCTATCACTCTGTTGTGTGTTGATGAAATCTAGAGGAGATGAATACCTATGGGAGAAATATGCTGATTAATGGAGGCTTCTCTGGTAGGTTAAAAGGGTTTTCTGAGATTTTTATCCTCAAGCTAGATCATCAGTATCTGATTGGTGGGGCAGTAGCACCACTGCCTTCTCTCAGCTTTTCCTAGGCTAGTGACATTATGTTCATCGGTCACGTGGCTTAGGCGTAGCTCAGCCCCATAGAAGTGAATAGGGCCGCTCTACAATGTACGGCGCTGTGCTTGGTAAGAGCAGAGAAGGCCAGGGAGCTCACATGAGCACCAGTGCCTTCTCAAACAGCTGATCAACAGGGGTCCCGGGTGTTGGACCTACACCAATCAGATACTGATGACCTATCCTGAGGATAGGTCATCAGTATAAAAATCTTGGAAAACCCCTTGAGGTATGTATATTGCTGTTTCCCATGGTCTTAAGGGTGCTGGTGTACCTCCTCCAATGTTACTAACCACACAAAGAATGGGGTTTTGATTTGTGTGAAATATATTAACTGTTTTCTCCAGAATTGGTGTAAAGTAGAACCAATCAGATTCCACCTTTCATTTTTCACAGCTCCTTTGGTATATTTGTTACCTATTACAAGTCCCCTGTTGAGGTGGCACAGTACTGATGACATGCAGATATGGACTAACAGGGGCACAATATGTGGGTGGTAGCTCCACTAGACTACACCTACACATACTGGGGAAGCCTAGGATGCGGTCTAAGGAGATTGCATGCTCTTTTTATGCCACTTTCCTAAAAGGGGGTGTGGAAAGGGAGATGGCCAACAGTGGAGAAATGTATCTTTAGTTATGCCAGTTTTCTGGTGCAAATGAAGCCACAAATCTGTAGCAGCTCTGTGCCATCGTAGATTTCTGTTTAGGCACACAGATTCCCGGAGGATGCACCTAATTTATGATGAGGCCTGCATCTAGTCATGGGGATATCAAGATTAATAAATTTTCCTTTTGTCTCTGAGGAGCAGATCATTTTGACAGTCATATACCAATGCATTATACATGTATACTGATACTGCATGCAGGTTTTTTTTCCCCCATCTAAAAAAACAGATCGCAGATGGAAATGTCTCAAACATATGATGCAAATATGCATAAGGCTACTTTCACACCAGTGTTTTTGCTGGATCCATCATGTACGATAATACAACCGTCTGCTCTAAAATAGCCATGAACACCATTGAAAGTCAATGGGGGACGGATCCGTTTTCTATTGTGTCAGAGATAACGGATCCATTCCATTCACTTGCATTGTGTGTCATGACAGATCAGTCTTGCTCCGCACCACATCGTGGACAGAAAACGCTGTCCGCGATGGGGATGCAACTAAACAAACGGAATGCATTCTGGTGCACTCCATTTCATTCAGTTTTGTCCCCATTGACAATAAATGGGGACAAAACGGAAGCGTTTTCCCCCGCTATTGAGATCCTATGACGGAT
Source organism: Rhinella marina (assembly GCA_900303285.1). NCBI lineage: Eukaryota > Metazoa > Chordata > Amphibia > Anura > Bufonidae > Rhinella > Rhinella marina. The sequence goes on along the minus strand of ONZH01011768.1, from coordinate 10,735 downwards.
CTCAATAGCGGAGAGGGAAAGCGCAGATGTAAAAGTAGCCTAACCGATGCACAGGATGTTGTTTTTTGTTTCTTTTTTTTAAGGATCGTCCCCGCCCTCCCTTCTGTTTTTCTGATGGATCAGAAGGATAGAAAATGAAACTATTATGTGAAATAATTCCTAATTTTATTTTTTCCCCAAAGAGTTATCCTAGGGATATTTAATATTTTTTCCACTGTGACCAAAGTCCTTTGATCACCAAATAATCCCACTAGGGACCCTCACTTATATTGAAAAATAAAACATAACTTTTATTGTGACTAATAAAGAAATTGATTTAAAACTGACAATGTTATAGTGTGGTGCTCAGGTTTGTAACAGGCTAGGGATTTTTGGTGACTCCCATGTCCATTAATTTGTTTATTCACTTGCAGTGTTACAATAATGTCAGTTTTAAATTCATGGGTCTTGTAGCAGCATTATTAGCTGTTCTACCTGGCGCTAGTATGAAGCGCTCAGTCACCGCACTGAATTGTAACACCAATACTTCACGTCCAGAGGCGCGCTGCCTCTTCTGTTTGCAGCAGACACGCGGCTTTCCTATGCTCAGGTACCAATATCCCTGCCTATTAGGTTCTCTCCCTGTATTTAGCGTCATACAGGAGGTATTTGACAGACTATCCCTGCCTCACCGGAACTTTCCCTTATCAATGCCTCCACACCTTATCTTGAATGTCAGCTAGCCTAAGAACAGAGGGCTACCCTCCCTAGGTCCCTTTGGTCACAGTGGAAAAAGTATTATGTGAAATATCCCTTAGTAATATGCATGCACATTAGTATATACTGAAGTTTTAAAAAAATATCAAATTACTTTAAAAGTGCTCCCACCTATCAGCTGTTTAAAGAGGAAGGGCCTGAGTGCCAGAGCCCTTTCAAAATTTACCTGCAAGTCATTTCCTTTGCAGTAGTGGTGCAGTGTCATTACAGCTGCTTGTCCCATTCAAGTGAACCCCTGCGGATTTGATACTGATGACTTACCACAAGTGTAGGTTATCAATATCATACCACTGCTCAACCCCTTTAAGGTCCACATTTTGTGTAATGGAAGAAAAACATTTTTATAGAAATTTCTTTATACAAAAAAAAAAAAATACATATATATATAATTTACAACAAATATTACTCAACACTTCTGAGAATTTTGTCAGAGCATTCAAAACAGAATGTACATTATACAAGAATCTCCAACCTCATGGCTGTTGTTCACACATTTAGGACCAACGGGTGCTGTACTGTCACGATTGCAACGCAGCCATGTTGTGGTCGAGTATTAAAAGAATGAGATAGTACTGTTCAGTGGGCCTGTATTGTTAATGGCTCCTTCTATATCACACGGCCATTAACAATACAGACCCACTGAACAGTGAGGTCTCAGTTTAATTAGAGGCAGCTATAGCCCGTTCAACCGCAGCATGACCACACCATTTGGTTGTACCCTTATTGCAGGCACAGCCATCCAGAACTGATTATCTTACACATGGTTCGCTGGGATACTGAAATCAATGAGCTGCTGAGAAGGCTGTATTCACACGTGAAGGTTATCACCTCTGCTTGTGCTGCAATATTTAACTACAGTTTTAGTAACACTGCAGTACTGCGGCTGTGTGAGAACTGTGTCCAGTCAGATGCTAAATATACAGCTCTCATAGCCGTGTGAAGAAAGCACAGTGAGCTTTCCACACTTTCGGTCCATTGCCATTATATTTCTAGGGAGGAATATATAAACTTTGGTGAGATACTAGTCTTTGGTGATCACAAGGCTGAAGCTTCTTCTTCCACTGTTCTTTTTTCTTCTTCAACATACTTCTCCTGAAATGCCAGTGTTCTGCAGTGCAGGTTAAGGGTTAACAAAGAAAAATGCTGATACTTTGGTGTCATGAACAGAGTCAGTACAGTATGATCCCATAGAAATCTATAGGCTTATAACTTGGGGCATGTACAAATCCCTACATAAGTGCCAGCTATTCTGATCGACCAACAGAAGCAGTCAGTCTGGAACTACAGTACTGAAAACCTGATGCAAGTAATATTCAGCCGTGTGTGAAATTTTACATGATGTTTCAGTACATCCAGGATCGTGCTCATGGGAATCCTCCTCGGTCTGAGCAGCACCTATAAAGTGTCACTTCAGCCGTGGATGAACTTCAATAAAACAAAATATTCTGTACAATTTCTTGCGTTACACTATTATTCCACAATTCAGTGTTATTTACATTGATTGCCAAGTGCCAAGGATTTGTTCTACACATATGCCAAATATATGAAGGCACTGAACAAGCAATATCAGCATTTTCAACCAGTGTTTCCTCTAGTCAATAAGAAAGCCCACAAGTGATGATTTGATGACATCCTGTATATATATCAGCAAGCGACTATGTCAACCTGAATAGAAGAATGGGTCAGACAAGTCCATTTAGAACAGCATGTCTATAGCCTTTATTACAATTCATTCACCAATTGAAGAACACAGGGTGGTCGAGTCAGAGCCAGTGGCCACGTCTCCAGTAGTAGCCTTCTAAAGCTTACTGAAAATGCAATGCTCAAGAACACCTTAGGGTACCTGCACACAATTCAGATTATAAGTGTTTTTTTCCATGCAGATTCTCATGTGCAAAAACTGCAGCGTAATACAGTACCAGCAAGGCTTAAGATTAGACAAGTCTCATGTACACTTTGCTCTTTTCTTCCCTGTGAAAATTTAAAAGTCGTACAGATTTTGAAATCCACAGCAGGTCAATCATTTGTGCAAATTTTTTTTGCGTATTTTACAGTTTTTAATGCAAGGGCGAAATCTGCAGCAAAAAACGTAACAAAAGGCAAGTAACTCATGAAATGCACAGAAATCTGCAAGAAACCTGGGCAGATTTTCTGTTTGTAATCCTGCACCCGTGCACAGGTAGCCTTAGGCCTCTTTCACACGAGCTTCACAGATTAGGTCCGGATTCTTTCAGGGTGCGTTGAGGGAAACTCGCACCATTTTGCAAGCAATTTCAGTCAGTTTTGTCTGCGATTGCGTTCAATTGTTCCATGTCTCTTAGCAACCATCAGTGAAAAACGCATTGTATCCGCACTTGCTTCAGGATACAATGCGTTTTTCACTGAAGCCCCATTCACTTCTATGGGGCCAGGACTGCGTGAAAAACGCAGAATATAGAACATGCTGCGATTTTCACGCAATGCAGAAGTGAAATGAATGGGTCAGGATTCAGTGCGGGTGATATGCGTTCACGTCACGCATTGCACCCACACGGAAAAAACTGAACGCAATCGCAGACAAAACTGACTGAACTTGCTTGCAAAATGGTGCGAGTTTTCCTGAATGCATCCTGATCTAATCCGTCACGCTCGTGTGAAAGGGGCCTTAGAAGGCAGCGTAGTCTCCTTTATAATATCTACATATGCCCACATAAATTGAAAAAACCCTTGCTCCACAATATATGTTAAACAAGGAAAATCGAGCAAGCTAAAATATAAAAATATCACTTGTTTAATTGGTCCAAAAATCACAAATAAATATAGAAAAAAAAAATCTCAAACATGCTACAATCAATATTTTTTTGATTATTTTGTTGTTTGTTTCACACTACCTGTTTTGACATTAAAAATTATGATAAAGTCAATGGGACAAAAAACGTGCAAGATAATGCATATAAAAACGGATATGTGGGAAAAACCATCTACAGTACTTGATGTATGATAACTAGAGATGAGCGAGCATGCTCTCTTATAATCTGTACGCTAATGCATACGCATTTTATAATCTGTACACTAATGCGTACAAATTAGAAAATGCGTACGCTACTACTCGAAAATTGCTCCCCAGTACGCTCGGCCGAGCATGCTCGCTCATCTCTAATGATAACCGCATATAGATGGTATATAAATTGCCCAATATGAATAGACGCACATTTATTGACCAATTGATAATGGTAACCAGAAAATACCTGAAGTCCACAAATGCATAAATGAAAACCGGAATAACCTAATCCAAATAACCAACATCAATAATACATACCCTGTGACATGATTGAGACGCATCGCTAGACTGAAAATTCCACCTTAACGCATGTTTCATCTACTGGTTTCGTCAGGAGGTCTCCTTTGTCTACGGTTAATGGATTCAAATATAAACTATATTATGCTTCAGGCCAGAAAAACTAGGGCAGAACACAGGCTGCACAGGCTTGAGTCTTCCCTTTCCTGTGATACTGATTGGAATATTATACCTTTTTCTTACAAGAAAAGGATACGAGGTGAAATGAAAATCTGCTCCCACTGCAACAGACATAAGATTTCCAAGTGATCTAGTGTCCTCCCCAAAGCAGAAGCCACTGGCTTTGTCCACGGCTGCTAAGACTTTCTTCAGACTTTCTTCATCCTAAGCAAACACAAAGCAAGTAGCTAGATGCTGGAGAAATTTGCAGTTTGAATCTGACTTTAGAGAAATTAACTGCACCTAGCCTGGCAAGGAAGTGCAGTTTTGCATGAAAGGGGGTGTGGCCTCACATGTGACATTCTGCACCACAATTCTCATGTACAATTCTGTCTCAGACTAAGGCTCCATTCACACGTCCTGTTTTTCTTTCCTGATTCGATCCTGATCCTGATCTGGATCCATTCATTTCAATGGGTCCTGAAAAAAAATCAGGATCGAATCAGGAAAGAAAAACAGGACGTGTGAATGGAGCCTAAGTGTGTATCCCTGCACCAGATGTATCATCCAGCCTGAGTCCTGTGAAAAATCTGGTGCAGGTCTACACAGCCTGTCTATAGGAATTGCTATATCACCATGAACTTATAAATCAGTACTCTGGACCTCTCACCTAAATATGTTGCCCAATGTAAGAGCAGTGTCAAAAGAAAAATGTTTCCTTTTTCCCCATCAAATCCAAAAATGTCATAGATGTTGAAAAACGTGCCAAACTTGCATTGATGATCCCCAATGTCAAGTTTGGAACAGATGGTACTGTTCACAAAAAAAAAAAATAAAAAATCCGCAGCACACCACAGATGCTACATGGCCACAAGGTACGTCCACATGGGATTTCCCACAGAAAGATTCACAGCAAAATTTATATGTATAATGAGGAATTGCCACAGACTTCACCCTATGCATCGCATGTGGTGAAATCCACGGTGGAAACCCCAGCATAAATTGCAATGCTGCAGATTTAACATCCAAACCACAGGTCAATTTGTGCTGTAGATTAATTCAGCAATGTGCAAATCCACTTTCCTGATGCTCTCCGGATTTACTGCATCTCATGTGGATGTACCTTAAGAGTTATCACAAAATGGTGCTCAGATGTGATGTACACTAAAGTACCTTTTGTATATTAAAGTGGTTTGCCAGGACTTAGACGCCAATCAGCTGTCTTAGGTAGGCATCGCTGCTGGAAACTACACAGTAGTTCCATCCACTGATGTAGTGGCCGTGCCAGGGTACTGCAGCTTAGCAACTATTCAAGTTATAGGGCTGAGCTGTGGTGCCCTGGAAATTACACAGTGGACAACACCAGCGGCGACCAGAAACACCAGATTGTTGGTGGTGCTGGGTGTCTGTACTTCAATGCAGTGATTTACTACACAAATACCTACCTTGACACTAAGTGGCATGAATGACACCAGCCCATAATCCTGAATGACTTCTGCCAGTTTCTCATGAAGACTTCGGTGGCGCCGAAAAAACGGATCAGAGGTCAAATGTTCCACCAAATAAGAAAGGTCCATAACCTCAGTGTAGTAGTCAATGTTAAAAGCTGTGATGGAAGAAGACAACCACAGTTTAATACCAACCAGATCAGAAGTGTCCACCATACTGTTCAGCATGGTGGTCGCAATAACAGGTACGAAGTAATGCAGACTCAATCAATAATACTGTGATAATAAGCATAAAAAGTAGTATAAAAAGCTCCATCCTCACCCAGTCTCCCATACTGCTCGATGAGGTCCACCTTGGAGAGGAGGTTGATGTGAGGCAGCTGTATGTGAAGCATGGTGCTCAGTGATGTACACAGGACAGAGATGAACTTGGCAGGGTCTGTGCAATAATGGGAATCCACGAGGTGCACGGCACATAGCTAAAAAGATGGAAATATAAAGATCTCACAATCCAGCCCATGGGCACTTATGAAAAGAGGTGGTGCTGATAACAACCTCAACCTAGCTGCCATAAAAGGCTGGAATTCCACATTTTTTGATGCCTTTTTGTTTTTAATTAAATTTTTTTCAGCCAAAGCCAGGAGTAGATTTAAAAAGGTCAGAAGACTGCATTTTTCCTGCGTGTCCTTAGTTTCCAGCCTGTTCCTGACTTCAAAAACTGCATCAAAACACCTAAAGATAAAAACCTGGCCTGTTTCACACTGGTGTTACTTGTCCGGCAGGGTAACAGCCTGGCGGATCTGTAACTACCGTGTACAGCCATGCTATGCTTGAAGTGCGCCCAGCCCCATTCATTATAATGCATGCAGAGTTTTTTGTCCAGCCACATCTCAGCATATTTGCTGTGCTGCGGCCGGATCTCCGCCGGTCCCCATTATAGTGAACGGGGCCAGGAGGACAACAGGCAGTGCACGGCTGTACACAGTAGTTACAGATTGACCTGCCGGAACAGGCCTTAGATTTCAAAAGCTGTTAAGGCCTATATGGATGAGATTTGTCCTAGGTCCCCTTCATGCATCAATTTGCCTTTTAGCGGTAAAACTACCAGTTAATACGCAAGCGTTTTTTTTTTTACATTTCATGTGCTTTTTTAATGGAGTTTTTAGCACCCTTTTTTTAATGTATGTAAATTTGTGCTTTTGCCTTATAGGGAAGGGGATGGAAAAAAAGAAAAAAAAAATTGAAAAAAGGCTAAGAGAAAAAAAAATGGGTATGCTGCAATTCCAAATTCCCACAGACCTTCAGGTAACATCTATGACTGGGGATTTTCCAAAAAAGAAAAAATGCAACGAAAAACGGCAAAAATGCCATGAACAAAAAGAGCTGAAAGACTCCAGACTAAGGGGTCATGCACATGATCGTGTGTGGCCCGTGCTGCGTGGTCTGCAATGCACTGATACCATCCGTGTGCACAACGTTTGCAGTGCAGATCATGGATCCATTCAAGCCAATGGGTCCACATCCACAAAGAAATATGACTTTTTTTCTTTTGCTGTGGAAAAAAAAAAATCTCCACTATGTATCTTGAGCATTACGGACCCATTCAAGTCTACAGGACCCACACACACTCATGTGCCCTAAGGCAACACGTATACAAATTATTCTCTGGCATTTTTGTGACCACTATAAAAAAGCCATAGAAATAGTTGTGTTTGTGGGGTGGGGGGGGGGGGGATTCCCTAGAAAAATGGGAATATGTCTGAAATAATGCCGTTCCTTCAACATGCTGTGCTAAAAAAGCCAGACACAAAAATGCTACCAAACTGACAGAAAAACAAACCCGACAAATAAGTCCTATACTTTTCATTAAAAAAGCCACAAGAATGCAAAAGTTCTTAAAAAAAAAACAATAAAAACCTGTGTGAATCTATACTCAGGAACCGCAAATTTGAACTTGCATTTTTTTCCTCACTGAAAAATGGCATAGACACCGCTTGCACTTTTTACCATACCACATGTGATTTTTATGCCGATTTCACAGTGGCGTCTTTGGTAAAAACAACGTTCAAATTGATTTTTTTAGCATGTCATTTCTTAGAGAGAGAGAAGGAAAAATACCAGAAAACAAAAATTGCAAAAGCATGAACAGTCTGCGTCGTGAAAAATAAAAAATGCCAGAGAGAAAACACCACCAAGGAAAAAAAAAAAAAAACACGCGTGTCTTGCAGTTCTTTTTTCCCCACAGACTTTCCGTTAATAGCTGGTGCTTTAACTGCAAAAAAAAAAAAAAAACCACCATAAAATACCTATGTGTGTATTCGACCTAAAGCAGACAAACCTCAGCTCAGCCCAGTCCATAATTTATTCATAGAAAACTATTTTTTTGCATCTTGTAAAATGCTGGTGCGAGGATGGGGCTATCCTGAGGAAGATGAGGGGCTCACCAGTCCCTAATGACCCTCACCCTCAGCCCCCAGCTCTGCAGCTGCCGCAGGATGTCAGGCAGAGCGGGGTGGTGGGTGTAGAGCTCCACTTGCCCTGGGCAGTCAATCAGCAGGTATGTCCCGCGGAGACTCAGCAGCCGATCCCGCAGCCAGTCCAGGTTCCCTTGTAAATACTCCATACAGTAGAGCAGGGCGCCATTAGGACCCAGGTGCAGCTCGGACATCACCTCTGTGAGAGTCAGCAAGTCCTGGAGGGTGACCGCTGCCCCGGGCTCGTCTTCCCCGGCAGGGTCCAGATTAATGATAGAGGCCTGGCGGCCCATGCTGGTGAGGAGTGCATGCATAGCGCGAACATAGGTGGTCTTTCCGGAGCCGGGGGGCCCAATCACCGCCTGCCCAAAGCCGAGAAGCGGCAACTTTATTCCACCGCTAGCAGCCTCCATGTTTTCGGCTCGTGGAGACTACTTCCTGCCAGGCGGCCATTGATGATGTCACGTGTCGCGGCTAATGATGCGGGGCTGTGATTTCTTGGCAGCGGGAAAATTAAAAGCTGCTTATTATAGATACATGTACTGCATAGTGCTTGTGGCCCATACTAAAAGAATGAACAATATGATTTATTTCTAAGGCTATAAAAAAGGTATAATCAGTGTCCTGTACTTGTTAGAGATGGAGTGAACACCTATACAGCTGTATAGTGAATTCCCTGTGCTCATGGATAGGGGAGGGACAGGATGTATGTGCAGTGTATAGTGGAAGGAACACATATACAGGTGTATAGTGAATTCCCTGTGCTCATGGATAGTAACATAGTTTATAAGGCTGTAAAAAGACATCTGTCCATCCAGTTTGGCCTGTTTTCCTACAAGTTGACCAGAGGAAGGCAAAAAAAAAACCCTGTGAGGTAGAAGCCAATATTCCCCACTTTAGGGAAAAAAATTCCTTCCCGACTCCAATCAGGCAATCAGAATTACTCCCTGGATTAACGACCCATCTCTAGTAACTATAACCTGTAATATTATTACCAGGGTTGCCAACCTTTCTTTCAAATTTTTCTGGACAATTGGACCAAAATTTACGGATAGCCCAAAATTTTTATGGACATAAGCCGCACCCCCTTTTTAGAGGACACACCCTTTTCACGCCCTCAAAATGCACTTGAATTAAAAACACCACAGAATAAAAAGGATTGTTCAGGATTTAAAATAAAATATGGCAGCAGCATATGGAAAACAATCCACAATTTTCAGCTGTTCCATCCCCGCTTCTAGTCTGAGTGCTTTGTTTATATGGCTGCAGTAATGATGCCTGTGACACGCTGGACTTTCTGGCATCATTTCTGCTGCCATGTCAACAAAGACTGACAGGGACGTAACGGGCAAGTGTGCACATCTGTCACAGTGTTGGTGATGTGCACACTGATGTGCAGGTGTATGGCATGTGCCCATTGCAGCCAGTCCTAAGCATTAGACCACTGACTGGCGATTGGCTGCAGCAGTAACATACCATATACCCACTGCAGTTAGTTAACAGCTGCAGAAAATGGCATTGAAGGAATAGGTGAGGCATATTTAGATGGACATTACATTCGCCAATACCAAACATACAAGATGATACAGCACCACATACCTCTTAAATCAGCGACTCCCTGATGTAGAAGTTCTCTTTTCTCATCTTCTATATTTTGCCCAGACCACCATGATGAGTTCTTTCAGCCACTTCTTCTCTCTGCAGAGTTTGCCACAAAGACACCTTAGATTACCCACTTTTCGATCCTCCTGATGCCCCAACAGTGTTATCCTGCTGCTACCCCCAATAATGTGCCCGCTGTGCTCCCCAATGTCCCCAGATATTATACTGTAGATATAACAGTGCCATATAGGTGGGCCCCCATAGTAACAGTGCTCCCCAAAGTCCCACTAATACTAATAATTTTCTCCCAGAGTGCCCCAATAGTGATAATGCTTCACGAGTAGCCCTTTTAGCAGAAGTGCCCTCCATATTGTACCAAATAATGATAGCACCCCCAAAAGTACCCCTGGTAGTAGTAATAATTTCCCATAATAGAAATCATTTTTCTCATAGTGCCTGACCAGTAGTGCTTCCAGAAATGATAAGGCACCGCTATCATGCTCCCGGCAATTATAATACCCCTTATAGTGCCCCTAGTAGTTTAGATAGTCCCCTTTAGTGCCCCCAGTAGTTTAGCTGGCTTCCTGTAGTGTCCCCAGTAGTTTAGATGGCCCCTTTAGTGCCCCCACTAGTTTAGATGGCCCCCTGTAGTGCACCAGTAGTTTAGATGGACCCTGTAATGCCCCCAGTAGTTTAGATAGCCCCCAGTAATGCCCCCGTAATGCCCCCAGTAATTTAGATGGCCACTTGTAGTGCACCAGTAGTTTAGATGGACCCTGTAATGCCCCCAGTAGTTTAGATAGCCCTCAGTAATGCCCCACAGTCTTTTAGATAGCCCCTTGTAGTGCCCCAGGAATTTAGATAGGCCCCATATAGAGCCCTGGTGATTATAATGCCCCCAGTAACTTAAACCCTCCCCTATAGTTCCTCCAGCAGCCTAACAGCCCTCTATAGTGACCCACTTCCCCCAGTAACTTAAATGATACCCTAATATGGCCCCAATTCTGTGACATTCATAG